>JBBPOK010000825.1:0-10990 GCA_038091415.1 Leccinum variicolor | reverse complement strand
AGGGATCTATTTACCGTTTTCTGTAGAATCCATTGATCACGCTCGGAGCTCAGACGGTGACGGATAGTGTGGGAGTACGGGTCAAAGGGTAGTGATTACGTGTTTCTCCCGTTCTACATACTACTTATTATGTTTCTTTAATTCGATTAATTTAGCGTGGCGGTGCTAAAACGCACTATTCCGGTCGCAGTGACCCCCATTCAGAATTCTCCGCTGTCCCCGCTCACCTCTACCTTGCCCCCTTTCCCCGACGGCTTGATATAGTACACACAATTCTTTTTTCCTCGTCCTCTTCCAGCGCGTCTCGTCGCGTTTCCCACTCGACGATCGATCCACCCGACCTGGAGCACGATCGTGAATCCAGAGAAGGAACGGTGGACAGACACGGAACTGAGCGTGGACCCTCGCCCACTTCGACCCGAAGGATGGACGGTCCGATACGAGTACAAGCTGGCCTGCTTTGCGGAATTCGGAGGTGAAGATGAAGTAGTACTCAAGTATGTCATACTCTTTCGTGCGTCTCACATTCACTCGGAATACCAAGCTCTATATACAATAACCAGCACGCGCTCGCCCACTCCTATCATAACCTCCACGTGCCACGCCGTTTTTCCGACTTTTCCCCGTGGTTTGGGCATCGGTGAGGAGATTTTTGAGTATTGGAGTTGGATGGCACGGCAGTAAGTCTCATCACATCGTGTCTCGGGCTCCCAGACATCGTATGCTTACAGAACTTCTCGGGCAAGGCTCCGGTTCCACGCTCGCGTTTCCGGCACATACCCCAATCATGCGGGAATGGGCTGCTCCGTCCGATATGGGCATTCGGACTCTCGGATTGAACCCCAATCATGCCCTGCAACATTCGGGCCATAGTATTATTTACATGGCACTGGCAGTGCGTTGTACTGAAGCTAGACGCGAGTGGTTTTCGGCGAGCGAGAGTACCTCGCAGGGAACGAATGCTACGCCTGGATATACCAATGAATGGAGGGTGGATCACTTGACGATCGTGTTCAAGGTATCTATTTTGTTTGTTCAAAACAGACGTGTTTATAGTTGACATGTGTAGGCAGCTCTATATGCGATCGTACGAATTATTAAAAAAAAAAATACAGCTCGTCTACGAGTTACATACATAATCTTGTGGATCGCGTTTCGAATCGCGCAAACGTATGAGTCTGGTAAACTCGAACCGGAGATTCGGTGCGCGTGCCTGGAATCGGTGTAGGAGAGTCGAGACGCGCGAGGGTTGTCGATATGACGTTGGAAGAGCAGTGACCTGGCGCTGACCTGTTTCAGCGTTTCTAACCAGATTTTTGTAGAACATCTTGCTGGAGACCAATTCTCTGATGTTTATCATATCGAGCTGGCTGACATGGAGGACGACGGGCAGCGAGGACCTTCATGGAGCGGGTCGCATTTCTACTTTGCGAATTTCTGACAACTTTAATTCCCACCCTTCCGACCTCTCCGTGACGCTACATACGCCGATCTTGATGCGCCTGACGACGGAAGGGTTCATCATGGCTGGGTTGAGGAGTGGGTGATTGCCGTTGGTGTTACTGGGAGGAGCGGGTGACGTGGAATGCGACTCCGATCGAGTGTGGGTACGTGAGGGTGAGGGTGGTGTGGCTGCGGTTGAAGAAGGACAGGTGAAAGCCTGGCCCTGCCGATGTCAACGACTTGCGGTCGAATCCAGTCGTCAAATGGCAATACAAGTACTATCTCTTTCTCGCCTTTGTCATGGCCATCGTAATGCCCACCATTGTCAATGGCGGGGTACGGGTGGAGAGATTGGCAGGGTGAATTCGTGTGGATGAGTTTTCTTCGTCTCGTATCCGTATAGCGTGTCAGTTATTCTTCCTCCTAGTCACATCCTGAGAATGAATCTGATGAACTTAAAGTCTACATTTTGTGTCGATTCACCGTTCCATCGGCTTGGAGGCAGAATTTACGATGACAAGCTCACATCCAAGGAGTGTGTGCTTACTGCAATCATTATTACTATAGGAAAAAGTTACCACCACCAATTGCTTATGAATTACTGCAATGGCTACTGTAAGGGGGTATCGGTACGATCCGACCAAATGGATCCTATGGTCGTGTGAAAAGCTTGGGGCTCGCGACCCATCTCAAGGTGATGAAAGTTTCTCGTTTATGCTGTGTCGGCCTTGACGTGTGCATTTGCAGAGAGGCTTCACAGACAACAAAGTACAGAAAGGCGAGTTGACTGTCCTCCAACTCAAGTGCCTTCGCCAGAAACAAGAAGCACTATCCTGACCATCTGAGAAGCCGGATTTGATTTGCCGGTCATTACCTGGGAAGACTGTATGATTCGTCTGACCTTTTCTCAACCGCTTCTGCTCACCTGTTTCCTAGATCAACTACAAGCAGAGTCTCGCGCATTTGATCTGCATCGCGGGATATTGGTATCCATGACGTCAGCGACTTCTTCGACAAGCATCCCGGCGGACCCCATCTGCTGAAGAAGAGTGCGGGCAAAGGTGCCACCCCTGCGTTCTTTGGTGGTCTTTACGATCATGGAAACGGAGCGCACAATGTACGCTCTTCTTTTTCAATCCGCACCGTCAGTCGGCGTTGCGCCCTCGTCGCGTTGTCGCCGCGTCGACGCCCTCAACACAGTCCACTGACAGCGTGGACGAGTTCTGGCGGAGGGTGAGTAAGGGACAGAGAGAGGGAGGGACGCACGCATGCACGCCGCGTCGTCATCGCGTCGCACGTTGCCGTCGTGCCGTCGTCGCGGCGTCACGTTGAGGGCATGCGCTGGTGGCGTGGAGGAGGTCTGGCAGGTGGGGTGGGTGAGGGAGAGAAAGAAGGAGAGAGAGAAGCGGGCACCGTATCACGTCCTCGTCGTCGGAGAGTCGTCGTGGCGTCACGTTGAAGGGCATGCGCTGGCGGGGTGGGGTGGGTGAGGGAGAGAAAGAGGGAGAGGGAGAGAAGCGGGCACTTCGACGTTTATTGTCAACGTTGCGCGTGAATGAGCGGGATGCGGTGTTGTCGCCGCGTGGACGCATCTCGTCGCCGTCGACGTCGCGTCGTGGCACCGTTGTGACACGCCGTCATCGTCGCTTTGTGGTATGCCGTCACGGCAGTCATCGCGTCGGATGCCTGCGCCTTTACAGACACGCTGGGTAGAAGAGGGCGAGGAGGGCGTGTACACGTCCGTACGCTGGGTGGGAAGTGAGGCGGGCAGGGGGGAGGGTTCGCTGGCTTATCTTTCGCGCTAATTTTTTGGGGTTTGGAACATCCTCAGGTTGTCCGACACATGGTGTACATGTAAAAACGTGACACGGATGCGGACTTTTGAACCTTTTATTTCTACCTTCATCAATTTTTGTGCATAACCTATTTCCCTGCGTCATCATGTCAATGCATCCTGCTTCAAGACTCCAGGAATGGACGCGTGCGCATCTGTTGGAACAAGCGTATCAGCAACCTGTCGGAAGTGAGTAAATGACATGCTGTTTACTAAGCAAAATGTCTGACGGCGATGGAGTTATTCATAATGTGGACATGGAGGGAATTGAGAGGGAGACTACAGGGGAGGAGAAGGAAGAAGATTCCACCATGGAGGTCAGGAGTGGGTGGCGTATGGAAGAAGAAAAATTGCGATACAATGTCTGTGGAAACGCGTCCAGTGAGTTGGATATGCGATTGAAGAATCTGGAAGTATCGTACGCAGAACTTGAACTGCAGCACATGAATCTGCAAGCAGAGTGTGCAGGGTTGGAGAGGGAGAGGGAGAAGATGAAGATGAGCTATGTGTTGCTGAAGAGGATGTACAATGCGCTTATGACAAAGAGGGGGAGGGAGGTCCTGGGGGAGGTGGAGGAGGAGGATGCATTGTCTGAAGCTGGGGAAGAACAATCCATGTCTGGGACGACAATGGTGAGTGAGATTATGTGTATTTTATCGAAGCACCGTCTGCTTCGATCTGAGTTTATGTGTCCAATGTAAGTGGTTGGTTTCGTTGACACGGTCTGGATGCTGAGCACTGATGCGATATCTTTTTACCTTCGGTGGCGAATTTCAGATGCACCGAGATCATGTGAGTCATGGATATATTTCGTTGTGTTGACTATGATAATGGTGCGTGCACAGGATCTATGCAGTGTCAGTGAACGGACCATGCGGACACCAATTCTGTGCCGCGTGCATCATAACGCAATGGGTTCAAAAAATACGGACGAACGGCTGGCAAGCACGGTTCGAATGTCCTGTGTGTCGGCAGGAGTTGCCACGGGTTGTGAATCGAGGAGATCGCACTATGGAGAACATGCCATTTCGGGAGGATCGACGGACACAACGGTTGATCAAACAGCTTTCCGAGGATGTTACACAAGGTCTCCAGAGGTACGAGGATGATGTGAGGCAATTTTTTGGTCAGGAAGGACAAGAGCTGGGGGAGGAGTGGAAGGATGCCGTGTTGCATCGGATGCAATGGGAGTTGTGAGTCTTTATTCAACGAAGCTTTAGGCGATAACACGATTCTGAAATCTTACGACTGCTTAGGGTGAATGAACAGTTGATGCAGCGGTTCTCACGCTATTGGATGGAGCTGGACTCCGTTGCACTGGAGGTGCGTGGGATGCGATATTTTGAGGTTATCAGGGAGAGAGATCACGAGGGGAACGAGAGAGATTATATAAGGCGTTCACCATCACCCCCTGATCCACCAGTGCCTGCTCGCTCTTCTGCTGCTCGTCGATCCAGAGGAAGGGATACCGGTCGTGGTCAGGGAGGTAGAGGGGGACGTGTCCATGTACGGGGTAATCTTCGCCAAAGGACTAACAGTGATATCATAGAGCTTTCTTCCGACTGACGATGAGCATAAGTTAGATTCTATATACCGTCGAACCCCTTGTAACCCATACCCCTCTGGAGAGCACGTGAGGTATGGATTATGAGGGTGTATGGGTTCTGTGGGAGGGCCATATTTCCGGGTTCGAGCAGGCAAAACTATTACATATGGGTAGTACTCTACTAGTAGGAAAGGCATTCTAAACTTTGAAATAAAGTTGTGAAAAAAATCATCTAAATCGTCGTTCGCAGTCATCGTGGTGGAGGTCACAATGCCACCGGCACGTGTTCGTCGTTGCGCGTGAGGGAGCACGATGACTCGGAGGGGGCGTGAGTGCATTCCTGGACCCTTCAGGGGACAGGTTTGGGATGGATGGAAACTTGTGTCAAACCGGTACTGGGATCCGTTTGGCCTGTTATCAAAGTTCCGAGACATTCCGGTTCCGAGCCGGAAGTGAAGGAAAATTGAAAAATGGAAAGCACTTAGTTCGAGGAATTTAAGTACTTATTACGTAAGCACTGCTACTCCGAATAGGACCTTTGGGCACCAGCTGAAAAGGGAATCTCGAATAAGGGCGTACTGTATATATACATATAGGAGAGTACAGCAGGACGCCCCAATTGAACGATTAAAGATTATTACTGACTAATGCAGTCTTTGTCGAGATGACGAAGCCTCGTTACTACACATGTCTGCCATGATGACTATGTCATCGCTATCAGGTATGTCCAATTCTCTCTGTCTGCGTTTACCCAAAGAAGATGAGGAAGATGCATGTGATAAAGTTTTAGAGGCGATAGTGAAGGGAGTTGTAGACAAAACACCCTTGGCCTGAACCCATCCAGATTGGACCAGGGAGTCCGCGACGTCATGTCCGACAAGATACACCACTGCATTGTATGCTCCTGTGTGCGTATCGCTTTGAAGATAATTCTTCACCTTGTTCCAGCGTTCTTGTATGACCAGGTCATCAACAGGAATGGCGTCCTTCTTCCATATAGTGGATTTGAAGACCCTAATGGATAACGGGACGGCGAGGCCGAAGCGAATCAGAACATTCAGAACGCTAATACCTTTTGATGCTAAGTTTTGAATGAGCGATCATAATTCAATAGGATGAAACCGGTACACTCACTATGTTTGCTCAGGAAGTTAGTTACCTGGGTTTTAGTGTTTGTATCCGCGCTACCTCCACGTTGTTCAGACAAAGCTTTCTCCAACGGAGAATCAGAGTCCATCATAGCGATGATAAATCCGGATACCATTGTTATGAAGGGATCCGGGTGACTACTTCCTTTCTTGTTTACCTTTTCTACGAATGGCGAGGATCTGACCGCTTGATAAATGTCCTTGATGGAAGAAGGATGTGGAACTTCGCTAGGGTAAATCTTCGGAAGAAGTCCAGTGAATATGAGGGCGATAAACAAGGCAATTGCATGGAGGGGGTTGGATAACGGATCGTATGTTTGCGACACCCAGTCGTAAACAGTTCTTTGGAATGTGTCTGAGGCATTATCCAAGTGCCATTCCGTCGGAAGTGAGTTTTTGTGCAATACTTTATGGAAATTGGAGAGTCGGATGTTACATGCCGACCAGCGGGAGCTTGGATCATCCAAGGCAATCTTCTGTGAAGTCCTTATCGCCATTATCTGCTGAGATTGAGAAACGGGAGTATTTCTTTTCGGTTGAGCTCTTGGATGCTCGGTTTCTCCCAAAGGCAGCCAGATGCCATGTTGAATGGTAGAGGATGGACGACCGGGAGCTCCAGGAGCGTGATCTGGGATCCAAGGGATATGATTTATTCTTAGATCTTGTGCGATCTTTGTGACGGTTACGGAGACAATTTCTTCTATGCAATCTGCAGAATATTGATGTCGCAGATACATCTTGCGACATTCTGAGATGGCGATTCTGAATATCCTCTGGAAAGATCCTTTTTGGATGAATGGAGGGCGACGCTGTGGGCCAGAAGAATTCTTGATAATGAGATCGATAAAGAATGATAGGGGCTTTCCTCCTTGAGCGGGTCTGCTTAATTCAAAGGTCGCTGTGACGTTGTTCCGCCGAGGATCAATGGCTGTGATCAGATTTG
Source organism: Leccinum variicolor (assembly GCA_038091415.1). Taxonomy (NCBI): domain Eukaryota; kingdom Fungi; phylum Basidiomycota; class Agaricomycetes; order Boletales; family Boletaceae; genus Leccinum; species Leccinum variicolor. Next base: position 4,076 of record JBBPOK010000825.1, on the reverse strand, counting down.
CCAGAACTTCCTCTTGATAAGATAGTGGATACTGTGATTTCCGCCACTGTTCCAACGCCTTTTTTCTGTGTGATCCATGCGATCGATCTGCAGCCTGATTTGACCTCAGTATCTGCTCCGTCTCCACCAACACCGACTTTGTGACCAGATCCAGCACGTCTCGGATGTACGACATGAACGCGACCCGGATAGTGTAAAGAGCGACTTTGTCGATAGGATTGGCCTCGTTCGGATATACGTCGTCGGGAAGATGCTGCAACGCATGCTCTATGGTGATCCGCGACTCAAATTCCTATGTATAAAGCTTGAATGAGCACGCATTCATATTCTCAACAAAAGAAGAGGAAATGCGCAGATAGATGGTGCATTGCAATTTGTGCACAAAAAAAACACACGGAAAGGAACAGTGGACCTATAAAATAAATATTTCTCTCACCTGTGCGTGGCCGTCGCCGTAAGTCAATTGTTGACACCTGCGAGAACAAATTATCGGGGCCTTTGTATTCTTGTCCAGAGGCCAATGCTCTGTAAGGACAATTACTTTCTTCCAGACGATATCGTTGAAACTCAAGAACGCTGTATTGATCACGGGGAATCCGTCGTTGATGATACCGAGGGACAGGAACGCTCGATCCATAAGAGTGCGAGTCAGGACTCTACCTGAACCTGTGTGGGCGTAGTTAAGTGTGCGTTCCATCATGGACATGAATTCCACGTCGTGAGGAGCGATATCGCCTCCAGGTACCAGTCTTGCTCGACGCTCGTCCCACATCATCTTTATGAGAGATGTGACAGGGAATGTCGTCCAATTGAGTATATTTGGTATCACCTGAGACGTAGAGAATGAGATGCATTGATTTATTGATTAAAACAACTTACCTCCTTGATGAACGGTTGCAGGCACGTAAGCAATGGTGATGTGACTCGGGGGTGTCTCATGAACTTGCATATACGTCTTATTATCTGTTTGTAGATGGTTCTGAGAAACGTATATCTCAGATATGCACTCAGGCCCGGTGGACGTTTAGGATCAACTTACGCTCCATTTCGGTGCGCCGGTGAGAGGCGGTATACGTCGATCATATACGTCTGTTCCAAGCGAGTAGCTTGAGGCTGATCTTCACTAGAGAGGGCGCGTGCATGTCGCTCATGAGGGAGAGCGTTTTGACACTCAGATTTGCGGGAGAGAAAGCGCCTCTTAAGTGGTTCCGATTCCGCAGATGTTCCGGCGAATACGGAAGTGACCATTCCGAGCTGGACTAAATGAAAGCGAGCGCTGTCCCGGACTCTATGGGATACTGCATTGTATATCTGACAATGCGTTCCACGGATAACGGGTGAGCCCCTAGCTATATCATCGTCGAGGAGCCTGTCTTCATCATCAGGGTCGGCAGGGGGCGTGAGCACTCCGTTAGCCTCTTGTATAACCCAGTCAAAGGGGGAGATCGTTCGCTTCGCCTGAATGTTACCATAGGTCTTTGTGAAGGCTAGGGGATATGTGTCGTATATGACTCTTCCGTCCTCTGAGTCTGGGAAAAGTATATCGACCTTTTTAAGATCTACGAGAGCTCCCGAGGTTACCGTAGAGTTGGGGGAAGGATAGAGGCGGTGGATTCGGAATCCTTCAGCATCATAGACAGGTAGTATCCTGTTGTTATCGTCACGTCTGGGGAAGGTACGGATGTCAATCTGAGCTCTGTCTGGATCTGTAACTGGAAGATCGTAGATCACGGGGTGTCGGGCAATGAGGGCGTCGTCCTCAAGGACTCTCCAGCGGCTGACTTTATAGAATCTAGAATAGTAGTTGAGTGGGAGGAAAATAAGATACGATACAAGAATACGTGATACATACAGTATGTGATGAGCGATGGATATAACCATAATCCGAATGTGTTGCAGGTCCCGGTCTTTGTTCCAGTTTTCTCGTTCGAGACGTGGAGCACGGTCTGTTTCCAATTTTTGATTTTGTCCGTAACGCATCGTGAGCGATACTGGGACATTTTCCAAGATGAAGCCGTCATCCTTCCATGCGTCTGGGGCACCTCGGACCCAAGAATCCCATTCTTCCCTTAGGGTATTTCCGAGTCTTCGGGCCTCAGGTAGGGTTACCTGCATAACACGGTTAACCTCGCCTAACCTCCCACTTTTTCTATCTGTCAGTAGATATAATATATATGAATCATAAATATGCTTACAGGATGTCCGTCTCGCGTCGGACGTTATCTCGGGTTGGGGGTTCAGGGTATTTTTGCTCGCAATAAATATCACGGAAATGGATCTTGGATAAACAGTGGGCGAAGAACATGACAGTCATATAAGCGTGCGGAGCGGTAAGGCACGTGGATGGGGCTTGAAGAGCCGTCATGTCAGGTTGCGTGTTTGGTAGATTGACTAGAGAACGGGGGACAAAGCACAACCATATTTCTTCCTGAGCGCGAGTTCCGATGTACATCATGCGACCGGTGGTTGAGAAGGGGAGGGAAACTTTCGAGTCTGGCCATAGCTTGAACATTTTGGAAAAGGTGACGTCAATGTGCCAAGAATGATCGGTGATGACGGCGCTATGCGGGAGGGCTGCGTCGATCCCAATCCTGTTACCTAGATACAGAATGTGGTCTAGAAAATCTTCTTCGAACCGAATGAGGACGTTGTCTTGGGAAGTGTCTATTTTGTAATCGGAATCTATAGTGACACTACTGCGACTCTTAAGGATGTTGATGGCGGCGCGTGCGTTGTTATTGATGAAGTTGGTTCTGTGGGTAGACAAAGGCACGGGTTTGCGACTCGTGAGATAAAACTGTTCCGTATGGCGTCTCTGTGGACGTGTTTCTCTCTGGATGGCTGTCAACACTTCGGATTGGTGAACGGGATCGTCGGCGACATGGAGCTCTGGGACCTCAGAGATATTAAACGGGGCTTCCTGTTGTGAATCAAGGTCTTCCAGGGTATCCGGGAGATTTTCGTTCCCTGAATTCCTAACGAAGGGAGCTTCTCTGTGAATGCTACGAGACTAAGTAAATTTTGAACTTACTCTGCCTGCTGGTCATATTCGAAGGTCGTGTCCATCATTTGTTTGTGGAGGGTGTGTATTCAAAGGGAATAATTTTTGGAAGGTAGAAGTTATGGGTAGAAATTCTGGAGTTCAATTTATGAAAAAGCGCCCCATGGATATTCGGATTCGGAATGGGTGGCTTAGCCGACTCAAGCGGATCGAACAATCCCGACGGAGGTATTCCTTGGGTAAGAAAACCACGCAAGGACAGATATATGACTCGCTTTGTTTTCTTATCCCTCTTAGTAAATATGATAGAGGGAGCACATGTCTAATATAAAACAAAGTAATACGGGAGAGGGAATTGAAGACATGTATGGATGAAAACCTCGGATGCGAGTGACAACAGACAAAACCAAGCGAAAGCGCGGTGAGGCCTCTAACCAAATCGGGAATCGTCAAACGCCCCATCATGGGAACTATCAAATTCATCGTCGGAGAGGACAAATTCTCCACTGGCGTCCAGGTCGAATAACCCTGCATACCCAGCATCCTCGGAGTCCAAGTCCGGATCCCTCATTTCCGTGTTTGAGTCTTGGTCATTCACGTGATCCGTTGAACGGTTGTACTGAGGGGGTGAGGAGGAAATGACCGGTTGGTGGCGGCGTGAGGAAGCGACCGGCTGATCCAAGCGAGAGCGTTTCTTGTTGTGCGACTGCGGGAAACGCTGGGCTGTATGACATTAAATAATGTAAGAGTACGGAAGATGAATCAATGCTAATGAAGCTTACGGCTCGTGGGGTCAGACGAAGACATTGATCCGGACTGAGGACGCTTTGTGATCTTGGATGTACCGGGGGCTGGATGGCTGGTTGTTGCTGAAGATTCTCCAGTGGACCTTTGTTTCCCCTTGTTTCGGATAACATTGGGAATGGTGGAGCCGGAAGCATTGAAAACGTCGAAGGAGTTGGCTGGGGCGGGGGCAGGGGCAGGGGCAGGGGCAGAAGCAGGGGCAGGGGCAGGGGCTGGGACAGAAGCAGGGGCGGGGGCGGGGGCGGGGGAGATCGGAAGGGCGTCGGGGAGG
>JBBPOK010000824.1:0-10992 GCA_038091415.1 Leccinum variicolor | reverse complement strand
GGTTCTGACCGTCGAGTGATTGAGCCAGCAAAAGGCAATTGATCGAACGTTCTGCCATTCAAAACGGGTATCCCTTTCTCAATCATATGTGTACATTTTCGGAAGAAATAGTACTGGCAGAAGCATACATGTTTTTCGCAGCCAACTACAAACATATTTTATCACGGTTTTGTTGTTACATGTTCGTCAGAGGAATCAGTCAGAGGAATCAAGCGATCGCAACCGCAGCCTCAGGGGTAAAGCTGAGGTCAGGTAAAGACAATTCACTGAGGATACCAACGGCGTGCGTGGCCTGGATTCTGGACTCTGGGCTGAGGAGGCTTACTCCACCCCTGAGATTCTCTAACCAGGAAAGTATTTTACCGTAGATTTTGAGGAAATGTTCACGACGGCGTTTCGTGACAATGTTTTCTGTGAAAACATTGTTTTCAAGAACGTCTGATTCTATCACGGCAACGATCTATCGAGTAGTTAGACAATGTGATAAAATGATTCGAAGATTGCGAACGTACCCATCCAAGACCAAATGCCAGCATGGCATCGGTCGCATGCGTGATTTCCGACCACTCCTCAAACCCCTGTTGGCCGCGGACGTTTTGATAGACTTCAACGAAACCAACCGAGTTCGATTCGCGAAAGAAATGATGGAGGAACTCCCTTATTTCTGGCCTTCCGAACCAAATAATCTATAGCCAGGTTAGATGTAGTTCTAGAGAGAATGGACCAACTGTCGCTTACCGCCGGCGCTCCGTGGTTGGTTGCAACCACGTGGAAGAGATGGAACCCGTGAAGGTCGTCCCATGCGAGGTTCCCGTTGGCCCCGGTCCAGTTGGATGCGGTAGCGACATCATCAATGGTCCTGAGGAGGACGATGCGGGGATAAGCGAAGCGTTCCAGTTGTTGGTTCGAGGGTGCAAGCAATTGACGAGTGGAATTGTACGCTCTTTGTAAGAGCTCGTGTCTTGAGAATGAAACCTGATTGATAAAATCAGCTAAGTATAAGAAAATGTTATAATATACATTACCTCTGCTTTAAAAGCAGTTCGAAAGGTCGGATTGGAAAGGTTTGTCTGGAATTTTTGGCCTCCAGCCAGAATCGACACTAAGAACCGGTAAGTATTCGATCCGTTTCAATCGCATGAGAACGTACCATCCTGTGGAGTCCAACCCTTCAAGTTGTTGGATTGGGCTCGGCGGATCAGACCGATGGCCTGGTTGATGGCGGCGGTCACTCGAGTCGCAGATGCATTGCCGGGAGCACAATTGGTGGTACAGAGGTAGTTTGTGAATATCGCGATGGCGTTTACTCGTATGAGAAACCAGTCGGGGGCATCTTGCTTCAGCGCTTGAAAGAGATTCTCTGTTTGATTGGTGGCAGCGTCAGTGGCATCATGCCAAGGAAGAATGAAAAAACTTACCAGATTGCACAATCGTCGGAGGTGGATCCTGGCTCCATATGCCCGAGGCGTTCGGGATCACCTGATTGGCGCCGTTAGTGAAGCTGAGGCCTTCGTATGAAGGAGGCGCAGAGTCTGGTAAGGTTTGATTGGGTGACCCGGTCAGCGACAATGATGCACCCAGTTCTTGGATTGCTGAGTTGCTGCTATGGATCGGAGATTCTTCTGAGTTGTTCGAGTTAGATGCGCTGGATACGCTGGATGCGATGTCTGCGGAAGGCCATATCTCAAACAGCGTAAGGGACGTGCCTGAAGGAATTGTCGGGAAAAGATACAGAAAAACCGAGGTTGAAGTGGTTAGCGGTGTTTTCGCCAGACATCGGTAGATTGAAGTCACTGTCCGAGTCTTGGAACTCAGACCCAATCGCCCGGAGGAATAGAGGGCACAAGTCGCAAGTCAGAGATATATATTATGATATATAAGAGTCGACCCATTGACTTACAGGGATCTGAGCATGAACATAGCCGAGCCCTTGGGCCTCCGCCTTCGAGGAACGATCAGACGATGGCATATGGAAACTGAGGAAACGTTCCTTGGATCGTCGAGTCATGCAACTTGATCGGCTCACGGTTGACCAATAATAAAAGTCACGCACTCCACGAGGCGTACTAAACCGTGAACAATTGAACGCTATATATTTCTAGAACCAGTAAAGGGACAGACCAGATGACCTGTCGAGCAGCCGAAATCATTGAACACTTGCGTCGAGGTCGAACACTTTCGACTCATCTCGAAATCACTGGCGGAGAAGTGTCACTGGTATTTACCTAAGTTGCTTCATAAGGTTTCTTCTGCTCCTATATTTTGTGGGAACAGCCTAGAAGAATGAAAGTTCTTGGATACCCGAGTCGAGCCAACCTCCATTTGGCATAGTCCCAGAAAAATAATATCGTAGAGACCCTCAACTTACTTTTGCACTCAAGATTGGAGCGCTTTGATTGGAAGAAAGAACAAGAAATCTGGAGTGTAGATCTTGAGTTTTCCTTTTTGATTTTTCAGAATTCGCCGCACATGACATGCATGACCTGTGACACGTACTCCCGTATTCGCTTCCGTTTTGGTGATCGGGATGTTCCCGGGCCCTCTTCGAGCACACCCAAAATGGATGGTATCAAGACTATTACTCTATACAGTTCACGAAGATCCTTCGGTAGGGTTGCAAGACCCTAAACCACGGAACCGAACTCGCCCGCCGGATCAGTCCGCTCGCCGTTGCATAGAGACGAGTGGTCACGAGTGGTTACTGCCAATCTGTAGTCACACCTCGAGGACGGTCAATTCAATCGAACAAGCGACTTTGTCCAAACTTTGTCACCATACTTTCACATTTCAATTCCCAATTCTCGCCACATTACCACGCTATCCACGATCATCACCGGCACCTCCCAGGAACATCCCATGCCATCTCGACACCAGTACTCTGATATCGATCAGCTGGTCCAAATGTCGCGCCCTCCATGACTCCATTTGATCACGTCTTTTATCCATTGCGCCGAGAAGAAGTTGACTCACGCGCATTTTGCTTTAGTGCCCAGCCACTATCTAGTGCTTGGCTGAACCGTTTTGCGGCCTGCCCAATGTCACATGTCACGAGTCACCCTACCATCCTCGACTCCTGCCCGTGGTTCTCCGTAGCAAGGTCAGAAAGTCCAGGGATTTGGACAACCTCGGGCTTGACTGGGGAGTGAAAATCTCAAGTTGCAGCACGAATGAGCCACAATTGTCAAGACTTGTTGCACATTCACACGATCGTGCGCGCCTTTGTTGTAGAACAACGACACGTTGGGCAATTCAGAGTCTGGTGCAGTAAATTTGATGCCGCTGAGCGCGCACACCGCAGTGCCGCCGGACGGCCTATCTTACATAATTTGTGGTGACCGTACTCAATTCAACCTTTCAAGTTGTGATGGACCTCTTTCAAGTCAATCGAAATTGTTCTTTTTGATGGAGAAGGGTATCAAGGTATCAGAGCCTTCCGCCTTCCAGGAACAATCAACAAAACGCGGCCGATCTTGGATAGCGGAGCTCTCCGCCAAGTTCGAGGTACGCCCTCATCGATCTGAGTGTGAATATAACGCCTTCGGGGAACAAGCGAACGATTGAGGCTTCGCCTTCGAAGAACAATCGAAGTATCAGAGCCTTCCGCCTTCCAGAACAATCAACAAAACGCGGCCGATCTTGGATAGCGGAGCTTTCCGCCAAGTTCGAGGTACGCCCTCATCGATCTGAGTGTGAATATAACCGAGTCCTCCGCCTTCGGGGAACAAACGAAGTATCAGAGCCTTCCGCCTTCCAGAACAATCAACAAAACGCGGCCGATCTTGGATAGCGGAGCTCTCCGCCAAGTTCGAGGTACGCCCTCATCGATTTGAGTGTGAATATAACCGAGTCCTCCGCCTTCAGGGAACAAACGAACGATTGAGGCTTCGCCTTCGAAGAACAATCGAAGTATCAGAGCCTTCCGCCTTCCAGAACAATCAACAAAACGCGGCCGATCTTGGATAGCGGAGCTTTCCGCCAAATTCGAGGTACGCCCTCATCGATCTGAGTCCGAGTCCTCCGCCTTTGGGGAACAAACGAACGATTGAGGCTCCGCCTTCGAGAACAATCGATCGATCGATCACAGCCCGTTGCACAACGATGGAGCGCCTCCAAATTAAAGGCGTTCACAGTTTGCATCTGGGAGGCTCTCGGCACAATCACGGCATGCAGTTCGTCGCGCCAGTCGCCGCCGCGTCGTCTCGAGCTTATGTACACCCATGCGCTGCAATCGCCGTCGCTCGATGGTCAACCAAATGGCTGTTGAGATGTCCAAGTAACAGGAAGCCTTACACGGTCTCAAATTTGCTCGCTCGCGGGGGTTGTGGAATCCGCTGATCAACGCCTTGTAACAAGCGCAGAGTTGATGTTCGTACGATCGAATGTTGCGTCTTACATTCTCTCAATGTCATGGTAAGTATATTTTTCATGATTGATTTCTCTCGAGACCGCCCCGGTTCCTAGAAAGCATGATGGAGAGACAACCCTAGTATGGAGCTGTGTGCGCGCGCGATTTCCAGTTCGTCTGCGCGATTTAGAATAAAACACAAATTTTGGTACTACAAACTTGAATGTAGATCTACAACTAAAGAGTACAAAGTTGTCTGAAAAATGCTCGAGTCTCCTCTTATTGCAGTTACCTGTCACGGGTTCGGGTAGAAGCGGGTATGGGTACGGGTACGGTACCCGTGACCGTTTCGGTAGTATGTGCACGACGTGCCGTGCGTCGTCGGCGTCGCGTGGTGGCATTCCGTCGCGTCTGAGTCGTTCGTCATCGACGCGGCGTCGTAGTGCCGTTGTTGGTAACAACAAGAGCAGCGTGCAGGAGCAACTGCACAACGCACACAATTGTGCGCGTCGTGTGGTTGCTTCTGCACGTTGAGCGAGAGGACGAAGGGACGAGGACGGGGATGGGTGAGGATGGGTGAGAAGTCGGGGACGAGGGTGGTGCGTGTCGGGGTCGCGGTTGTCGTCGGGTCGGGTCGTGCCAATCGGCGCAGCGTGACGGCGTCGTCGTCTTCGTCCGTCGTCTTTGTCGCGACGTGGCATGCCATCGTGGTGCGACGTCACGTCGTTTGTCGTCGTCGCCGGTGTCGATGTCGCGGTCCGAGTCGTGGTCGACGCCACGTAGTCGTCCGTAGTCGTGTCGTCGGTGTCGGCGTCACCTCGTCGACGCAGCATCGACGCAGCGGATCGTGATTGACGCCACGTTGTCGTCCGTCGTCGTATCGTCATCGATGAACAAGCGGACGGAGGGGGTCCTAGTCAGTTCCCACGGCCCTCGTCACCGGGCAAACAAGGTCGCGTGGTCGGAGCCTCAGTGAAAGGCCTGAAAAGCGGCAATCCGTGTCGATCGCCCACTCTGACGCGTGACGCGTGATGCATCATGAGTATAGGAGATTTTTATTAATTTCCGGCGAAGGGGGAATTGACCTGCTCACGCCGTTCACCGTCGCTCCTATCTGCCGTCGTCGTCGCCGTTGCCCGCCCTCATCCTCGCCCTTGCCCCACCCTCCTTTCTGAGCGACGTCCCTCCAACTCCGTCTCGGTGGCTTCACCGTCACCGTCACCCTCGCCTCTTCCACCACCCGCAGTACCCTCGCCTCCTCACCGTCTCCCACCCAGCGAGTCCAAACGGACCCGGACCTGCATTGCCCCTGACACCCCTCACCTTCGCCCTCTTCCTCCTTGCTCTCTTCAATGCAAAAAGTAAATCGACTAATTCAGAGCGTCCAAGACGCGGCTAGTTAGCGGCGAGGACGCGCCATATCGGCGTAAGTTTCTGTTAATTATGTACTCATTTTGCCTATTAGGAAACAGCGTCGAGGATGCTCGTTCGCAGCGTCCCCATAGTTCATTCATAGCGTCCCCACATCTCATTTGTAACGTCCGAATTAGTACCAGTATAAATTCGTGTCCCTTTGTGATCTCCCAAAAATCCCGCCATCTTCAAGCTATCATTGAAGCTGGTGTGATGCGGTTGCACAATTTGTAGATCGAAAAAAAAACTGCCCACCACGGGGATCGAACTCACTTCCGAGCTCAAGGATACATACAGAGTGATGCCGATAAAATACTTGCTCAATGATCAAATATGAATAGCTCCGAAAAGACTTTCATACTTCCGAAAACATTTTCGGTCGGCATATCACAAGCATCACTGTGATTCAATTACAGGACGCTCAAGATGAGCGTCACGATTCAATCAGCGTCATGTCCAGACTGACGCTCAGAATCAGCGTCGGTCCGATGACGCTGATTTCACGCGTCCCTTGAATCAGCGCCACGGCCGGTTATTTCGCACACTGATCAGCGTCTCAGACGCTCTGAATTAGTCGATTTACTTTTTCCAGTGTCTTCCACCCAGCGTGTCCGAGCTGACACGCACGTGCCCTCACCCTCACCCATGCGCGGGGTTACTAATACCCATGGGCCATGCCATTACCTTCTTTCACAGACATGTTGTAACTTGTACTCTTTAGTTGTAGATTTCCACAAAATACATAGTCATTTGTGTTTCATTTTGTGTACTCAGACCAAATTGTACGGATGAACTCGAAATCGCGCGCGCGATCCGCTAAATTGCTGTGTATCGCGCGCACACAGCCTCATTCTTTCGCGCTATTATTTTGGCACTTGCAGCACCATACTCCGCCTTCGAAGAACAGTCGAACGATCGAGCTCCGCCTTCGAAGATCAATCAAACGATTAAGGCTCCGCCTTCGAGGATCAATCAAACGGTGAGCCACAACCAGGAAGGTATAGTACTAGGGAAATTGCTGAATCACGCGACTTAATCGGTGTACAGGTGACCAATAATAAAAATCGCTCATTCCAGTTTTGTGAGTACGACCTTCCGTTGAACGTGAATATGAAGTGGCAGGATACTCAGACACAGCTAATCCAAAATAGGTGTTCATTTGGCCTCTCCACCCAAACGCACAACCCACGGCCCAGCCTGCCAGAACTATTCACATACAAGGCAGGCAACTTCCAACTTTAAGATATCGAGTTCTAACCCTCCGCATATACATCTCAGAAGACATGATTCAAGTTCGAAACCCAACCGTTCCAGCCTCTTGCATGGAAAGTTACGAACGCGCCGAGCCTTACAGCTCTCCCACTCCTTACACAACCACGAACATGCAGATACCTATGGAGTACCGGCTCATCCCTGGAAACTGGACTTTCGGGAACAATTTGGCTACCTCTCGGATCTCCAAGCCTGTCGCAGAGCCTTCGCAGACCAGCGAAGATGCGAAAAACAATGGTACCCAGAGGCTCGAAGAATACACAGCTCATCTCATGAGGTTGTCTCGCCGAATGGTCTGCTTTCCTTTCCTTCTTACGTAGCAAAATACCCGATACTGACAAAGAACACAGGGGAGACCAGTGGATTTACCGCAACGGATGTCTGTCAGCGATGTACTTTCAGAGTATATTCGCGCAATCTTGAAGAAGAAACGTGTGATACTTGCACTGGCTGCAGCACAGGTATCTTGTGAAGAGTCCGAAGCCGTGCTCCTTGAAACACACAGTGCCGCGGATCTAAAGCATATTTTCGATACCCACTGCATTGCAGACAACCCCAAATCGGTAACCAGTAGATACCTCGACGCCGTCTCTGCCATTCGCTTGGATCCATTGGAGCTGTAGGCTGTATCAGTAAGTGGTGTTCCTTGTGCTCGCACACCTTACTTATTTCCTCCAAGCACGAAACAATTACGATGGTATAATGCTTGATCGAAGGACAACCATTTTTTATTTCAACTATGTCGCCCCCTTCATCCACAAGATATGTCGTTATTAGGTTCGGCTTTCTTTGTATGATCCAATATTGTACAGGTCGTTGGCATTTTCAGCCTTGACCATGTCACCTTTGACCTTTTCCTATGTACTAGATCTGCGTTGTATGTACATGTGATTGATGTAAACGCCGACAGATAAAATAGTGTGTGCGAATTATATGTATGACGTCGTGCAAGGTTGATGATTGATGATCGATGAAGACTTGTGAAGACTTGCACAGTGTGCTCGGTCGACGTATGTTTCGATGTGGGAGCAGATGGTTTATACTACAAAATCAACAGAAGTGGTAACAAACGAGCATGAGATGAGACTGAAATCATAAGGATTTTATGACCGGGTCTGCACAACTATGCCATTGGCTACTCAAATGTGTTCCCCCGTGCCCCATCGTACGTCCAGATCAATACTCATCCGCTCGTTTCTGCGTTCTGATGCGGTCCTGAAACCGCTTAGAAATGCGAATAGTTTTTTTATTCTGTTTAACTATGTATATCTTCCATATACTCGTGTCTGCGCTAGCATCGGTATCAGTAGCGTCCCCGTCTCTTGTCAATATTGCGACCCAGCTCATGAGGTACCAGTCCTTGGCGAGTTCATCGTCAGCGGTGAGCATGTACTGTATTCGTGCCAGTTTGCGAGGGCTCTGACTAATTCGAGGAAGGTGGGCTCAGGGCTCAGGGCTGTAGCGAACGTGGCACAATTGTGAATGTTGTTCACGATCATGTCGTCAAAGATCTAAGAAATATAATTGATCTCCCACGAAGTATTTCGACATACCTTCGAGGAGTAGACGCCGAATTCAAGCAATAGCTTACAGCTATGTGCGTCTGGGCGGGAGTGCGTCGCCCGTGGCCCCGTGCCACTGCTGTGGGAAAATTGGAAAATTGTCGTCGATGCCAGTCTCACGAGTGTGACTACGTCGCGCTCGCTTTCCCGATTTGGTAAGTAGATGCCGCTAATGAACCAATCGTAACACGCTGCGACCCACCTGGTGATTCGCCGTCATGTGCTTCGTACCCAGCGATGCGAGCATGGCCGCGACCAGCTGCAGCGTCGGCATAAACAACTGGTGATACCGCTGGATCGCACAAGGCAAAAACGAAGCTGGGTCTACGAGCGCGTGAGCCAAGGCACAGGACCATCAAAGACGACAAAATGCACCCATAAACGACTGATCCTCTTCCGGCCTCGCCTTCAAAAACCCACACTGCAACAAGATCGGGAGGATCTGCACCTCCAACAACCGCTCCGCACCCGATCGCGTCTGCGTCATGCGCGTGAACAAGGTCATCTTGGCCTCGTACACATACAACGGGTTCAAATCGTCTGCGCAGTCCGTCAGTCCACACACACGAAGAGTCTCGAAACGGCTCGACGCACCCAGATCCAAGTTCAGCGACCCGAGATATCAACGACTGCACCAGTTCAGTGATCCGCAGGTACGACTGACCCATCTCCCTAAAGGGCTGCACCCCCATCCCCATCTCGTCCGCCCAATCCACCTCGCCCGCCCCCGTCCTATATAGAATCTGCAACACGCCCTTTCGTCGCGTCCTTGTTGCGTCGTCAGTCGTCGTCGTCGTCACGTTGTCGTGGCGTGGTGTTGTCAGCACGCTACGCCGTCGTGTCATCGTCGTCCTGGCGTCCTCAAGCCGTTGGGGTGCGCTGGCGGCGTAGACAAGGTCTGGGCGGGCGTAGGGTGGGTGAGGGAGAGGGAGAGGGAGAAAGGCGAACACGCACCGTGATGTTCGTCGTCGTCATCGCATTGTCGCGTTCTTCATCGTCATTGGCGGGAGTAGGGTGGGCAAGGGGGAGAGGGAGAGGGAGAGGGAGAGGGAGAGTGGGAGTGGGAGTGGGAGTCCCACCCATATGTCATCAACCTCTCGGAGATCGCGCTCGCACATCAGTGTCTCAGGAAGTCCACTCCCTCTCTTTGCCACAGTATCATGGTTACTATGATTCCTAGTGATTCCAACCTACCACTTGGCCCTTGACCGATCGCGAGACGATTGCCGCATCAATGAACTCACAACGGTTTGCACCTATCCCGAATCTGATTAGTATCAGTGGTGAGTTAAGACCACTCTATTGGCCTATTTTTTTCTCTGCAATGCATGAAACGCCAAGACCGCGTTTGTAATCGGCGACCCCCGTTTTACCTCCCAGCCTGAAGCCATTTAATCGGAGACCGGCGTGGGTGCGCACCCATTGCTCCTTTTGGTTAGATTCTGGATGTCGGACTAATGTAGTTCAAAGAATCTTACTCCAAGGAGCATTTACACGCGATCCATTCATTCGGCCTAGTCTTGGGAGAATTCCAGAGAGCCATAGCTCTCACCACAGTTAACTTACGACGTCCGTATCTATTTCATGCATGTCGTAACACACCGGAGTCCGCTTGAACGAGTTCCCGAATGACCCGGAGAAGCTTTCTCGGAGTCTTTAACATGATTCTGGCACAGAAGTGCACACGCAGGCGGGTCAGCAGACCAGTCGCACGGCCGCCGGTATAGCCATGCGGAAATGGGATCGGCCGATTCGATGGAGATAGGGAGGCCGCATCTCGCTTAGCCAAGCAATGGATGGGTATGACTCGGAGGTCGTCCGCGCTGAGCGCTCAGCTGGCGGCGGCGGCGATTTAGTAATGCTCGTTTTTCGGGGTTGTCAGTCTCTCCGATCTGTTATCTTCTTCCTAAGTCGGAGATTCTTGTATTTTTAGCGGCTGCTGTTGTAATAATTTCGGGTTCACTGGCAGGCAATGTATTATGTATTTCGTACAAACATTCGAACCGTGTATCGTCATGCGGAGACCAAGCCATCGGATCACCTGCTGGGAGGTTGGTTCGAAAACTTTTTTTGACGAGCCACATGCCAGAATCATGACAATGTTGTACCGACAGAGCGGGAGACGGGCCGTGCGCACGAAGCGGAGTCGTGGCCGTCCGCGAATTGGCAAGACAAGACGCGAGGCAGGACTCATTGTTCATTGGATGGCACACCTGCAGGCCTTGCGTGGACCACTGGCAATGGACATAACGAGAAACCCTATGTTACAAGTTTAGCGCGATTATAACTGGTGGTCCAAATTCGAGTCACCAGGCTTGTTTCTTAGGTCCGTACCGTCCCTGCCCCCCCCCATCTTTTGCCTGTCTGCGTGCTGTCCGAATCAGACTCCGAACCGTTCAT
>JBBPOK010000823.1:0-10997 GCA_038091415.1 Leccinum variicolor | reverse complement strand
GAAAGGAAAACTATTCATTCCACAAATCTCAACAATACAGTGTCAGTATATTAACACTATATACATGAGGAAAAGTTAAAATATACTGTCCCTCGACTAGGATAGAATGTACAATGAAGTGGCACTCTGTCACGGTCACACATCACCCCCCAACAGGTGGTGATAGAGTATATTCAATTCAATTTCAGGATACAAGCATAACGAGCTAAATAACGACTACGACAGCGGGACGAGAAACGTTCTCCGTGAATACGTACCACCTTCTGAGCATTGTACGGCACTCTTCGCTTCGTGTAGCAACGAAATCTTGACCGGAATGAGTGCCGATGAGCGATTCGATGGTTCCCTCCTGGATTGTTTCGACGACTCCACGGACAACAGTCTCGCGATCACCACTGACGGTGATTTCGTGTTGCAGAGCATTCAGACCAAGGTGGATTTCACCATCTTGGGCTGCCTGAAACAATGAGTGCGCGGGAAAGAGTGACAAATGGAAGGATGGCGGGATGTTCTTGATACATTGAGTGGACTTGGAAGTTCTGGCCGAGATAAGCCTGAGCCTCGAGCGCGAGGGGTTGCGGGCCCGTGATCGTGATAAAAATCAGAACTTAAACTTCATCTTCGTCGTCACTGAGTGTAGCAATCCCATTGCCTGAACCGTTGGGGTGACCGTTGAGTGTGATAGTATCCCTATGAGGGGCCTGTGAGAGAGGGCATTGAGTGAGACGAGATGGGTCAAGACAAAAGGGACCCACGCATAGACTTGCTCCACGACTATGAATCCGTGTTGCTGCTCAGAATCGTCGACGTGTGCAAACGCACATCGCACATCGATCAGCTTGGCGTCTACCATGGCCGAGACAGCCTCATGCACCACCTTGACATTGTCGTCCGCATTCACAAACTGCGACAACTTTTGAAAAACTCGCATCTCCCATGGGCCCACCCGGCACCAATGTCGATGCATCGCCTTGTGCACACATTTGTTGCGTAGTACGAACGCGATCCTGATAAACTTGGACACGAGCGTACTAGTATGTTGATCGCTCGGCGGCATCAACACAATCTCGGACACGACGAAATTCGTCATCGAGGGGGAGGGAGTGGTTGTTGGGAAGCGCTGCACCAAGAGGGGCGTTCTGCGGGGAGAAGCGCGGCTGTCCAGTCGAGGCCGACCCACCAGCGCTGATTCTTGTAGACGGTGAAGAGGAGGCGAAGAGGTGGGGACGGGCGTGGTGCGGAGGCCCGGGGGTCGTCATCTTGGTGGGATTCTGCGTTTGTGTACTCTGTGAGACCGGATACGGGACGGTATGCATACTCTAGAGGGGGAGAGGGGGCGGCTGGAGAGGGGAGGGGAGTGCCAGATAGGAGAGCGTAGAGCCTGTGGTAGTATGCCCAGCAAAGATGGGCGCTGCGTGCGATGGCGGAGCGTGCGTTGCGAGCCCAGGGTGCGCAGTGGAGGAGGAAGAGAGTGCCAGAGATGGCGATGCATATGCGGAGGGGGAGGAGGTAGGTGAGGAGGAGGTAGGGTACATAGAGAAAGGCTGTGATGCGGAGAAGGGTCAGGGGTGGTGGAGGGTTGGAGGGTTGAGGGACGAGAGCGTATACGGCTGCGAGGTCATCGACGAGGGTGAGCACGGTCGATTCTGTCGCGAGCGAGACATTCTGTGCGGGCTGAGCGGAATGGTGACGGATGGCAAACACAAACAAGACAGTGAGAGGTAGAAAAAGAACCTGCGAGAGAATGAGAATAAACAAAATAAGAAGAAGACAAGTTACTTGAGAGTGAGGTCTGCAAAGAGACAGAGAGACCACCAGAGAGTGAGGAGGAAGGAGGAACAGCGATTCTTCCCAACGAGCAGACCAAGAGACGATGTCTAGTGGTAATCTCGACAGATACCTCACCATTGAACGGAGGGAGCTGCTCCTTGGCCGGACCCTGCCAGTCGTTCCTGGGACTCCACTGGGTCGAACGAGAGTCCGGTTGCGTAGCGCGGAAACTGACCGTCGACGGTCAACCGAAGGCCCTTTGCAGGGTGAAGCGCGTCACGGTTGTCGTCGTTCCTTGCGCATTTCTGGCTCGGGGAGGTTGTGCTTGAGGAGGACGAGGACATATTCGGCGAGGGCTGTTGGTTCTGCGTTGCATCTGGATTGGATTCGGGTGAATTAGTAGTGGTAAAAGTAGTAATCCGTCGAGGTTGCCGTCGAGAGTCACGGTGATGGGCGACACAAGCGTCACATGATGATGTGGATATATATGGTATGATCCGAGGATAACATGACGCGGACTTGATCTCCGCATGATCTTTAGGATGATCTGGATATATTTGGTCTGATCTGGATGTATTTACTTAATCTCCGCATGATCTTTAGGATGATCTGGATGTATTTGGTGTGATCTTTGTGATATTTGGTATGATCTGAATACTAATTTGGTAGTATACGTCGTACTGCAAATACTACAGAGCAGGTAGCTCCAAGATGGTCACCCCTCGTGGAGGTTCGCGAATGGCGATACGCCATTGGGCATGATTAACTATAAAGGTTGAGCTCGACAAAGGAATCGTGAAAACTTGAAGGCTCGCTCACCAGCATCACTACCGGCACGCCTCGTAATTCTCAGTCGACGCCAGATTCACACTCACTCTCCGTCTCGTCTTCACCCTCCGACCGTTTCCCGTCCGCAATCGCCCTTTCCTCCTCTGCCTCCGATTCCGTTCGTCCCATACCCTTGCCCGTTGCCCGTCATTCTACCTCTCCGTTCCCACCTCGTTCCCAACCCGGCTTCAAGATCCAGGTCCACTCACCCCCGGCACAGTCTCCCGCCCAAATACAACGCTCCTCAGCTCCCACACCTTTCTCCTCATTTCTTTCATCAAAGCCCACATGTCGTCCACTCTCAGCTGCGCAGCTTCATACTGCAGAGCCGGCACGGGCGGAGGTACTGGCAACGCGTGAAGCGCAGCCGCGACGGGCGTGAGCCCCGGTGTGTGGGTCGGAAACGCGGACAGAAATGAGGAAGCATGGCTGTGCACGATCGAACGGGAGGATGGGGATACCGGCAGCGTGATGATGGGAGGTAAGTGAAACCGAAATGAAAACAGCCAGGGTACGAACCTCCTTCCTCTTCCTCTACAACACCTGCCTTCCACCGTGTATCTTCACGGCTTCCTTTAACACGTTCCCATTCATTCCACGTCGTAGACTTTGGTCTCTTTCTGCCTATCCCGTTGTCACTATCATGGCTCCGCGACGCCAGCGAGTCACCGAGTTGCTGATCGTGCTCGGCATAAAGAGGTTGGCGGAACTGACATTTGTGGAGGTCTCGAGTACAAAAGGATTGTGAGTTCGTGAGGCGGCTGGAAAGAGAAAGGTCGAATTGAGGACTCTCGTGCAAAGGTCAAACAACGTACATATGCTGGTGACACCTGTCCACTACTCAGAGCTCGTCCTCATCTCCGTTGTCACTGAGCACAGGAAATCAACAACGATGCAGAGGCGCTTACTGTGGTAATACGAGAGCAGGAACCCGGAGCTCTGAGGCAGGGTTACTACATGCCCCGACGACGAGGACTGCGTGGATAACGGAATAGCCACGGACGATACCCGTCCCGAGTCGGACTTGAAAGGGGACCCAACTTGAAGGTCAATAGATTTCTTGAAGCGGTTGATCCTGTGTGCATCAAGACACTGACCAATCAAAGACGATGGTCAAACACCTACCCCGTCCATATCTTGAGTCGTTTCTGCACCTTTCCTGACCACGCCCCTCCAAAAGCCAGCTCACCGTCACCGAGATTCCTGGTCGGAGTGTCCACGCTGCGCTGAGAATGAGGTCGCGCGTGTGCAGTAGGGGCGAGGTGGGAATATGGGAACTGATAGTAGAGAAGGCATGAGGGCGGTGAGCGTCGATACGCGTCAAAGGAGAGGCAATGTGGGGTGTGCGAGGGCTAACAAGGGTGGGGCACGCGTGGATGGGAGCGAGGTCAGGTGGGCGATGTGCAGGCGTGCAGGTGAGGTCTTGTGGTGAGGCAAGTGGGGCCCAGGGAGGGGCGGGCAGCATGCAAACGCGCAGAGGCCTTGGGTGAAGGCGGGTGTTCGTCGGGAATTTCCTACGCAAGAGACATCCCGGAGCGACGGATATGCTAGCCATGCCCGTTTAGCACGTTCTTCAGCAGTGTACGTCTTGGACTAGCATTCCGGGACGTACATTTATTTGTGTGCAACCTTCTGACTCCCTACAACCTGGTTCGACGAGATTGATGATGGTGAGTTGAAACTGAGAAGAAGTAGCGCTTGACGACTGACGATTTACCAGATGCAGCAGTTCGATTTCTGACTGATCCAACTTGAATTTGCTGGTTCGAATGGTGTGAATTAGGACTGACAAGCAGAAAGCGAAGTGGCATACCTAGCCAGTAGGGTGAGAAAAGAGAGGCTGGCAAGCACCACACCTGTCTCAGGGCAGCATGGGCACTCCTAGGTGGAGGCTAATCAATGATCATGGACACGCTCCCTTGCACATGTGGCCCCACCGTCCACTGGCACGACCGCCGACTCTCAGATCCCAGGTGCGGTGTGTTCGGCGACTTTTCACAGCCGAGCTTGGATGGACGGTACGGCGTACTCGACGTATGTAATGGTGCCCCCGACGCCTGGCTGAGAACAGTAGTAAGCCGAAACTGGGTGGCACGAAGGGAAACAATGGACTTGGGCATACCTAGGTACACCCTACTCGGTGGGATCCATGCATGTTTGCAACCAGAGGCCCGAGGAACTCGAGGTATCACGATCGAAGACGGACAGGACAGGATATGATGCCAGTGGTACCGTGAATTTGATCCTGGGCCATCAGTCGAGGTGGTGTAAACAAAACACTCACAACGTATGATCACAACGTATGATCAAGTACTTAATTATGTAGTCGGACCGTGGCTAGGGTACGATATGTAAAGTACGATGTGAATGCTACTTCCTACACTCGGGTTGCCTCCCCGAAACGAATGGCACTGTATTTATGACCTATCTAAGGAACGCACTACAATACAAGGTCGCTTCTTTCCACTCTCATCGACAATGTTCTCTGGCTCGTAGACATAAGAAGCAAAATGACAGACTATGTCGGCTTCCTTGAGTACGTGTGAACGAGAGCAGAATGTGTTGTAGTACAACCGTGTGTCGAGCAAGGGGAATGCAAGATAGGGGTCCTTGGATTGATCCTCCTCGGACAGGGGACAGTATAAGCGAGCAACAAAGAAAGGTTCCACATGATTGGTGCCATCTGTTAGGTGGCGAGAGTGCAAGAACACTGCATGTATCTGCGCTGGAACAAGAGCTGTCTTGCGGTCCCCATACAGATTGACCAAGATAAATGAGTTTCCGCTATTTCGTTTGCCGCAAGGGGAGTATGCTACTCCAGCTTTCTTGACAGAACGGACGTACTGCACCTCCTGGCTCAGAGATGAAGGTGAATCATGTGAAGGCAAGTGAACGTGAACGTATCGCATTGTATGATTTGGGATATCGTGATTTATTCTTGCTAAGAGCAGCTGATAGTTCTCCTCATCCAGAGTTTCCAGTTTCGCATCTTCTGGGATCATTGACGGCTCACTGACCAGTGGAATAATATTGTCGAGAAGAGATCCTCGAGTTGGAACCGAAAACGTCCTACAGAACTCGGTCATCATCTCCTCATACTCTTGAAGGGGGGGCCACTTCAGTTCCTCTGCAACAACACGCAGGTTTCCACCGACCGAGAAGTGTTCCATGAATGTTATTTCAATGTCACCTTTGAATGTACGTTGATGAGTACATGATGTATGTTAGTAGATGGAAACGAACAACATACCTGGCTTGTAATTCGTATTGAGCTTTTGCATTACACCGTTATACCTCTCGAAAGGGAAAGACCACCAGGAATGAGTGGGACCGAAGTGGGACAGGCACTCATCAAGGTGGAGAGAAAGGTGGTGGTTGGGAACCAATGAATGCCGCTCAAACAATGTCTCAAGAGATCGGATGTACCTGTTGATGTGGAACGTATATGTGGAAATACGGTTTCGTGATGTTGATCGCCTCGTGGCCATATCCACCGCGATTATGAGATCGATAAAGTTTGACAGCAAGAGCTTGTCCCTTGGCGAGGCTGAAGAAGATGACCATTCCCGAACAAGGGATATGACCAGGTTTACCGTGCAAACACACCGCCACTGGTCGGCCGATAACTTGCCATGAGATGAGCTGCCAAATGTGCGCGGAGGACGAGTCAACCAGGACGGAAGCGTCGTTCTGGCGATGTCACTCCGAATAACTTGCAAGAGCTCTGCAGAGAGTACCGTGAAAGCAGACATATCCGATGCATCGTCATCGGCCAGGATGAAGTCTGAGACTGGTCTGTCTAAAACCGGTGGAAGCTTGATGGTGACTTGGGAATTCAGACGAAACTTGAGATACGTTATTGTGAGTAACGTTGTTAAACCACATGATGGATTATGCATACCCATTCAACGAGTGATGAAACATAGTCACGTTTCAACGTGGATGTGGGCACTACGTTGTTCAGTCGGGCAATGGCGCTAATGTAACCCTTGCGTATAGTAGACAGCTCCTTGGTGGACGTCTTTTTGATGGCATTGACTGCTTTCTCCAACTCGATGGCCTGGCGTTCGGGTGAATGCGGGTTGCTTTTGGATGTCGCATTTGGTGTTTTAACGGCTATACCCCATACCTCACGGCAGTGGTGTTGTAACTCTCCCAAAAAGAGATTGTGCATAGCATCCAGCAAAGAGAATTTTGTTGGATCCCAATACCAAAGTCGAAGTAGCTCGGACCATCGTATTCCTGTGAGCTTGAATATTTCTTGGCGCTGTTCAACACTATCTGCATCCCTCCAGCAAGTTGCCAATGCTAGGTGCTCGGCCCAGGTGTAGCGGGGCCACGATGACTTATCCAGGTTACGAATGAACTTTGACTGAAGGCGACAGAATGAGCAATGGTAATTGGATCCGTGCCCAGCGAAACCAGCTACTTTCCGAAGAGCTGGAATGTCGCATATGAGAGGTCCCAACGCGCAGCGAATCAGATATCCATCATGGTACCACCGTGTTGATCGCAGACGTAGTCCATTTTCCCACAAACGTAGGAGATCGTCTACAAGGGGACGAAGCAGGTGGTTAACTTGCGCCAACGAAGGTTCTTTGGGGCCGGGGATGACACCAACGAGATAAACATTTTCAAGTCGAAAACGGATACTACGTGGCAGGTTCAAACAGACCATGTATATGGCACCCGTTGAATGACTCTTGCCTGCTTGTTTGTTCATGTAAGGGTTAAACCAATCGACGAATAGGGCAAAAACGAGGTGTATTGACCCTGCAGGCTGGACCGAGAAGGGTCTACCATCCTGTCCTCGAAGTTCACGAAGGCCATCCGCCTCCCAGATATCGTGTTGAACTCCATCAATAGATGTAGCGGACCATGCTTTCTCCATATGAGACAAAAGACCAGGTCGTGAACACAGCCTTGCCAGCCAAGAAGACATCGGCTGATAACCGAATACACGGATAGGCTGGCACCTGCCCGAAGAATCCGTTGCATCTCGGACCAATTTGGTGCCACAGGGTGACCGATCAGGAGTCTCTCGAAACGAGCAAAGTGTCGGATACTGTTTTGAAGTAGGATCGGGTAGATAGGTTGCAAAACACGAAGGGCAACAAACATATCGCACGACTTCTGGTTTGAGTCCGAACGAGTTCAGCGCAGAACGAATGTCTCTGGGTATACTGTCAAGCACAGCCTGTTTTTCACGTGTGATCGTTGGGCCATAAAGTCGGAAGGCAGCGAAGATGGCGACTCGAAAGGCAATGAAGACGTAGCGGCATTCTATTCGGGATAGTCCTGCGAGTATGTGGAGGGTTATCACGAGAAATGTGATGATCATGTATACTGGATCTTTCAACTGCGAAGGATTCTGCAGGTGGTCTACAAAGGTACATGCTTAGAAAGTAGAGCTGTTTCATCAGAGTAATTACAATCATACCTGTGTCGATAGTCTGTGGCCCTGCCTGACCTGTATATTGTTGCGCCTCAAATGCACCGAAGAGCCGGTGGATTTTCCACTGATTTTCTTTCTCAGTTTTCATTGCGGCTATATCTTTATCGATCCTGGTGAGGAGGTGCTTGCGCCTCCCGCGGAGATCGGCATCCCCGCCCTCCTCGATGGCTTGGATTGCATGGCGAGACACAATTAACCAGCCAACGTGGGAGATGTAGCGCTCGTTATTGGTAGTCGTAGGTTGCACCTGAATGTCGTCGTGGGTGTCTTGGAGTGAATGCACTGCTGGGAACGATAGAGACGGGAATACATTGGCCTTGAAAAATCGGCAACGATGGTCAAGTTCAGACGTGATGGTGGAGACCATCTGACATCGATCGTCATCGCACAAGACCAGAATTAAATAAGATGGAACTCACCCTGAAGGAATCCGAAAGGTCATGTTCATTACGTTCAACATTCATAGACGACTGTTCCCCTTGTGCCACCTGAATATAATTCGTGAGCATGTGGAGATGCGGGTGAGAATGCATAGTAATATAAACGCTGTAATCAATCAGATACCATACAGAAATGGCAACGACTAACTGAAGATAGTTCCGATGCCGAACTTGAGCTGGCCTGGCCATATCGTGAATTGATTATGCAGGAACGTGAATCCCCAGGGCGAACTGGAAGACTTGAACACTGTTGTTGATCTCCACCACCCCGATCCAAGGTTCTTGAGACTATGGCACATTGCAAGATTGATTGACGATCCTGGTGGTCCGGGCGTTCTCTCATGTCTGCGGCCTCGCGCCTCGAACGGGCAGCATGACGCTGAAAAGTGTGTGAATCGACGAGCTGTCCATTCTGAGAAACACCATCCCTGTCGAAGAATGTAAATTGTCTGCATATGGCGCATGAGCAATGTTTCAATGCCATTGTGGAGGATTGGGGAGCGGGACGAGGTGAGCCACCGCCATCCAAACGACGGATTAGTATTCAGATCGTACCAAATACATCTAGATCATCCTAAAGATCATGCGGAGATCAAGTAAATACATTCAGATTATACCAAATATATCCAGATCATCCTAAAGATCATGCGGAGATCAAGTTCGCGTCATATATATCCTCGAATCACACCATAATCCACATCATCATTCGACAGAAAAAGAAAAACGCTCTACAACGCCAAAAACGGAAGCGGCCGCGCCGTCGGATCACAATACATCCTATGCACCTGACTCAACGTCTCCGTCTCCAACCCCCTGATCCGCAAACATCGCTTCTTGTCGGTCGAAAACTGTACGCGGCTCGCGAGGTGCTGGCCAGCCACCAGATCCTTGATCACCTCCGCGATCAACTGCTGCTTGTGCACGTTGATCAGCGGCTCCAGTTGCATCGGGGCAGGCAGCGGTGTCAGAGTTTCAAATACTTCGGGCTGACACGGCGAGTTGCAGCTCAACCCTTGCGGGTCGATCGACACCGGTTTGTGAGGTGCCGTAGGGTCAATCGGATCAGGAAGCTTGTTATATCGATAAAGCTGAGCGAGGTAGATACCTAGAGAACAAATTATCCCGCCGTCAATCACAGAGAGCACGCACGAGCCCAACGATGTTGAGTCACTCACCAATAAAGGGAACGCCAGCAGCCTCAGGAGGAGGTGACCGTTCGAACACAAATAACACCCGCACCACGTGGGTTCAACAAAGAGCCACTCGAAAGTTTAGTAGAAGAAAGATGAGAACCAAACCTTTCAACGCAACGAACACACCCATATTATGACTAGCATCTTAAGTCATCGTTTCAGTCTTCCAGAACGCGACATCGAAAATGATCTCCTCGCTGTGAGAGAAGACATTGAGTGTTTGGAGAGGGAGAAAAAAAAGCACCGCAGAGAGGCACAACGCACCCAGGTATGAAGCTTGCAAATGTTTCGGCCAGATCAATTATTGACCGCATTGATTAGGAAAGATTCGAGGCTTCTCTTCAAAATCTTGAAACTGCTGTGGGTGATTTGCAGGGCGGGCTTCATGATTGCACACAAACAGTGTCGAAAAATACCTCCCAAATAACTTGTGAGTGTACTTGTCATACTGCCAACGTTATTCCTGATTGATCCCCAAAGCTTCACTTAAGGAGTTCCGCATCCTGCTCGAAGAGGAGCTTCAGTTGATGCAGGCGCAGCGCAAAGAGCTGGAGTCACGCATACACAAATTCGAAATTGATGTGTATGCGCTCAAGGGGTCACACAGTAATCAAAAGCAACAGCTAAAACTTTTCCTTGAAGCTGTTGAACGGGCGCAGGCTAAATTTGATGATACGAAGCAGGTGATCAACAAAATTGAATGTATGAGAAGCAGGATGGACCTTCTCGCAGACAATATATCGGCAATTTGGGCAGAGATCCGTGCCACCAGGAATGATGTCGATTTGCTCCAACCTGGCCATGGCGACATGCACGGGACAAATTTGGTATGTCTACATTGTTTTTTCGCGAGCACCATGACCAACGCACACGTGCAAGTCTCAGGCCGTTCCGGATCCAGGCTTATCAACCGTTCGAGAAACATACCACCATCACCACCACCACCACCATCACCACCATCCATCACTACTTCAGGTCTTGATCGCTACTTTCATGCTTTTCATTGTCTGGACGATAGCGGGGATCGCACAACCGGCTGATCATGAATGGGAGAGCGACTCGGACCGGCCAGTCTGGAGACGCACGAGGCACATGCACTAATACACTATTGAAGGAACGTAAGAAAGCCTGGTCCTTTCGTATACATAGATATACTAGGATTAGAAGGAAATGCACATACCTCACACTGTGGGAAGTAAAAGCATGACTAATAAGTGGCTGTGTCACTACTCCCTCTCAGATCAGTAGCCGCTGTCACTGATTTGGCTGTCACATGATTTCCGTGACAGGGTGACTGTCACTGCTATTGAA
>JBBPOK010000822.1:0-11035 GCA_038091415.1 Leccinum variicolor | reverse complement strand
CAAGATCATGGTAATCATCTAGCAAGGTCTTGCGAGACGAGATCGTGATCTTGCAAGACCTAGCAAGGTCGTGGTAACCTGGCAAGGCCTCGCAAGGCCTCGCCAGATTTAGGACTTTTCGCTGATGTTGCAGTGACAACACTATATTCATAATAAAAACACCTTGTTTTGACATTCTTCCCCGGACGATCAATTAAGCAGAACAACTCTGACGCAAACCGTCTCCTCTGACTGTCTGACAGCCTCAAGCTGGATTTCCTCCCCACCCTCCTCGCCCGGATCGCTACTCACACCCGCGAACGCGATCCCAGAGACAGAGTGATCCCGTCCAACAACGTTCCCAGAACGCGAAGAGATCCCAAAAGCATTATCAATCCCTTCCAACCGACCACGGCTGTCCTTGTCGTACAGCTCACGCATGCCGATCACAAATCGGGGGAACATGGAGTACATGGTGATGGTGTAAAATAATTGGAGGGTGAAATACCAGAAAGGGACCTTGAATGGGTCATCCTCGTTTGTTATCCCGTCGGAAGTTTCATTGAGTAAACTCCTGTGTCGTTCCAGCGCAAAAGTCAATCAGATTGCGCGCGCGCACGGACCACTAGTACATGATGAACGACGTACAAGAAGAGATAAGCAACACCCTCCTTGACGATCAAGGACATATATCGGTTGGGCTCCCAACGCCCCGTCGCCTTGTACATCGCGATTGATTGCTTCGCTAACGGAACGAGAGCGAGGATCAATAATAGGGCATCAAAGAGAATGATATAGGTGATTATGAATTTCAGGTAAGCGCCAATTAGAGCTTGAGCAAACGGATTAGTGCAATACGAGTAATCGAACACTTGGATGGTTGCAACTAAATGAAAGACAGAAGGGGGAGTTCAGACGTGTACTCATTATTCCGAGTAGGTGGAGTCATACCTATGGTATCCAAGTATGGATTGTAAAAGATAGCTGTCACGACGAGTCGTGCAACTACATAAACCGTGTAGCAAAGCAGAAGGATAGTGAGGATGATTTTCGAGCGATTCCATATTGCATGAACACGCAGAACCATTAACACTGGTCAAAGTCAACATATCTTAATGAAACAACACAATGACAGAGTCCATCTAACTCACATGAGGAGGCCAAAGTGAATGCTGTGGTTGCCCATACCCCCGAGTAATATAAACCAGCGCCTTTGGAGGTATAGATAAGATATCCGAGTCTTGATCAAGCGTTGTCAAGGGCCTGGATTAACAGTGCTTACATCTAACTATTGTGAACAGGATAATCAATGGAATAAAAACACGTACATCTATCATCGTAACATATTCTCATTAGAGATTCATTCACTTATTAAAAGGAAAAAACTAACTTTTACAGGTCCAGGCATAAACGTGGTGCCAACTGGAAATAAACAGTCATCATAGCGAGCCTTGACCAATTGCCTTGAACGTACAAAGCGATATACTCCTTCAATGGAACCACATTATGTAAAGATTGTACTTTACACATGATCATTGACTCACATTACATAGTAGATACCAGCGTAACGGACCTGTGCAGGTCAGAGATGAGGGATGTGTCGGAAGATTTTACACACTATGAAATACAACATGGTTACCCATGTCCAGGACTTGTTCTGCAGTGCCATCAGTGAAGGGATGATTCCTTTGCAACATTTGTTGCCTGACCCAAATATGCTCGACCTATGAAGATATTAAGTGAATAAACAGTAAGGGAGGAGACATGCATACCTCGCCGGGAAACATGAGGACTATCGACAAAACCGTCCTAAAGTTTAGTGTTATGTATATATAAAGTGTGCACTTGCTCACTATAATCATAGACGATGGCGGCCATTGTTGCAACTGCATGGCAGAAATTATTGTTATATCAATAATCAATGATATGGATTGAAAAGAGCCATACCGGATAACTCATTGTTGAAGAGCTGTAGCTGAACGGTCGACAGCACGTCAGACGACATAGCGTGAAAGCGAATGGAAGTGTCTAGATGTTAATAGCGAAAGACAATGAGGATGAAAGGATTAGATCAAGTCGCCTGGCAGGATGTGTAGCTTTTATTACCACCCACTGAAACGTGGGCCGGTAATGCATTCAATTTTCCGACACAGCGTAAGAGAGATACAGCGGCCATGGCGGGGAGAACTTTGTTACCCACAGTCCGCGATAATTAAAGCAGATAAGGCATACCAAGGTAACGCATGATGGTCATATCATCTAGCATCGGTCTCCGTTTCCCGAATCCCACGGATAATGGGCTGCAAAGACGATCTCCTAAAAGTCAAATCGCAATGCCTTGAAGCACTTACCTTGGCTAGGATTTTTTTCATAAACCAAAGCAATCTTCTGAAATCAGGTCGATGTACTGTCTGTCAATAGAAACGAATAGCTAGATACACATATCGCGATATGCCCAGGTCGGCCGATCGAAGCGGTTGATGGTGATTGCGCCAGTCATCCAAGATGATGGAAACGATAGCACTGCCTTTGATCTTCGCAAGCCACTATCGGTTCAATATCAACGATGTTTGATGCACAGTTGATCAAGACACGGGTTTTTTATGGTGCCAGGCCTGTGATGCGGGCAGTTTCTGTCGGTGGGCATTTGGCGGATATCGTGCTCCTGAATGCATCGTTGTTGCCTGGAATGCGAAGAAAAAGCCATTGTAATGGTTGATGAACAACTTGGGGCCTCGCCGGAAGCGGAGGATATGCCGCGTAGTACTTGCTGACTCGATGCCGCCGAGCCTAGAACGTAACATACATAGATCCTTGTGCTTGAGGCATCCCCTGACAACCGCCATTGAATCGCTCGGAACTTAACCAATTTAAGTATTATGCGGCGAGAGATCCAGATCATTCATCTGAGTTATCCCGTAGACGAAGGCAAAGTGCAACGATCTTATATTTTGAACATTCTTGCAATGCAGTTGTAATGTTGGAACCGAAATACCAAACAATGCTGACATCGGTCAGTTACGCATAACGGTACAATATGATTCAACAAGGACAACACCAAAACTACTTACGTGTCTTTGTTCAACCCGTTCAAGTGTCTGAAAGGCATCCGGTAAGATATATAAATTATTTGCGGTGAAAGTACTTGAAAAAGTCAGTTCTAAACGTTCGTAATATATATCCAAGAACTTTCAGACAAAAAACGACACCTGACCCGAAAAGAGGAGCGTCATCGAGATTCAATAGAAGGAAGCCTCAGTTAGGTATAATTGATGAGCTCTACACTTCGCTTCATGATCTGCTCCAGTGGCCATCTCTCACCGTGCCCATGCTTGAGATCAAGGACGTCACCAATTTCATCGCACGCCTGCAGAATCGTGTCGATGTCGTCCTTGGTGTGTGACGCACTGACACAAAACCGCACTCGAGAAGTAACGAGTGGGGTGGCGGGGTACGCGACGACGACGACGACGATCGGTGTCTGCCGAGTGCGCATCATCCGAGCAAAGGTAGCCATCTTGCCGGGATTATAGATCAGAAGGGGAACGATTGGGGAGAACGGGTGACCATAAGTGATGAAACCAAGTTTCTTGAGGCCTGCATGGAGATATCGCGAGTTGAAAGCCAAACGACGAATGCGCATGCGAGCCTCCGAACCGTCAGCGAGAGCTAGAGGAAGGGATAGCCATGAAGGGAGCGCTGAAGCAGGTGCCATTCCTGGGTGAACATCGTCTTCTATAGGTCTGAGCGTTGAGACGGAGCTCGAAGGCGACAACGTTGAAGAGGACTTCGAAGGGGTAGACAGTGGAGCGGGAACAACACCCATGATGCTGGCCATACTGGAGATGATCTGTGTCAGGACGGGTGGCGATATTGCCTCGGCGTACATGCCGGAATGACCACGGACACGAAGAGCGTCAATGAGATGTTTTCGCCCGGCGATGTAGCCTCCAGCTGAACCGAATGATTTCGTAAACGTCCCCATCAAGATATCGATAGATCGAGGAGGAATGTTGAAGTAATCGCAGACACCACGACCATGAGGACCGAGGGCGCCAATAGAGTGGGCTTCATCAACAAACAAGTGGAACTGGACGACTCGATCAGCGGAATTAAAACCTATCACTCAGAAATGATCTACCTTGTACTTCTTCTTCAGCTCGACAATCCGGGGCAAATCTACCAAGCTGCCCTCCATACTGTAAAGACCTTCAACGATGACCAGAATCTTCTTCCACGGACGGTGAGTCTTGGGTTGGCCTTGACTGATAACCTCGCGAAGCAGCGATTCCAAATTGTGCACGTCATTGTGCTTGAACATCCGGACCTGAGCGCCACTTGTCCTGACGCCACAACGGATTGAGGCGTGGTTGAACTCGTCGGAAATCACGAGGGACCCTTTGCCTGCCAAGGCAGGGATAAACGTGGAGTTGGTCGCGAAACCCATTGAGCTGATTAATGAATCCTCCATGCCGACGAAACGTGCAACGAGGGCCTCAGCGGCGAGATGGAGCTCGTTCGAACCACCTTCTAAACGAGAGCCAGATGCCGAAACGCCATATCGTTTGATCGACTCCTCTACTGCATCGGCACAACCGCCGCGCGCTTGGGCAAATCCAAGATAGTTGTAAGACGAAATGTTTAGTGCGCGCGTTTTCGTGCCGGGGTATATCTGAGTGTAATTGCAATCCTCCGAGTACCGGTCATAAACGAGGATGGTACGACCGGCGACGCCCGTGACGGGGTGGGAGAAGCAGTCGTCCATGCGACGCTTGAGCCGACGGGTGTAGAACGAGTCAAAATCCGAGTTAAGAGGTGCATAACCCTAGGATGCTCATGTCAGAGAGAGGAGAATGCACACGATGAGGGATGGACATACATCGTAAGGCATGAGATGAGTGAAGAATTGCTTGGCAAAGCGTTTCCCAAAGAAATCACGAAGGTGACCAAAGACAATAAGCATGAGGTAGCTGATGTATGTCGTGATCAAAATGTAGTACGGAGGTTCTTCTATCTTGGGTTCAGTGACGGGGTTGTCGGGGTTGTGCTGCGAAACGCAGCGATAACTTTCGTTTGCGCAGTGACCAAACTCGGTGTGAACGGTAGCGAAAACTTGCTCTGAGGTGGGAGGGGTGCGAGGATACGCAAGGCTTGCGTTGTTGTCGTCATGTTCGTGAAGGACGGTGTCTTCTGAAGAGCTCGTTACAGAGGACGATGTGGAGAGTGCGGGAGTGGAGGCGGGAGAGATGTCGAATCCACGAGCACGAGAGTCAGCCTTGTGTACTGCAGAGAGGTAGGAGGCGGCGGTTGCCATAGAGGGGAGCTGACCGAGAGACCTCTTCTTCTTGAATATGGAAGGGGCGGGTGACGAGGAGGAGAGTGCGATCGGGGAGGGCATCATTATTGATTTTCCAGTTCGATTCCCGCCCACGCTGAGGTCGACAGCGAACAAGTTTTTGAGTGTAAATTCTTTTTTTTTTTTCGTTAACTTATACATGTCAGATTACCTCAGCAGTCACTTGAGCACCCAATCACCGCTGACACTCCTGTTTCTACCGACTATCCATTGATAACTCGTCTCAAGACCACATTATCAGTTGAATCTACACTAAGATATGGCTGAACGTTGAACGTCGAACGGTCTAAGCAAGCAAGAAGTCGTACGTCAAATATATTTGGCGGAAATTACGTTGCGGTCACGTGGTGGCTCATAAAAACGCGTCGCGCGAGTTGGAACCGACCTGGGTGTTTCTTTTCCTTCTACCACATTCATGGAAGCCAGGTGTGCAATAAACTATCTCGGCTGTTAGGATCCTCACCCTTCTCTAGGCGTAAGGAACTTCTTGCAGACCGCAACGTTTATCCAGAGTTCTACAAGCCAGTTCAATCCCAGTCAGGTACGAGCATCGTCGTGAGTATCAGAACATCTACACATTCAACGCGCTGATCAACTCGTCTAGTCTATATCTTCCAGCTCCGGGTCTTCTGAACCCCAGTCTTTGCCCCCCGTTGCAAAGAACAATAACCGGGCGCGTCCAGTTAGAGTCGTATCTTCTGACGAAGAAGACAATATGTAAGACTATTGTCTGAAAGCTTTTTGTACATGTCTTGACGACGTGACCAGCCTCCAGCAGAAGACCTCGCAGTTAACTGTTGCCGCCGAAATGGCCCCCAAGAGTCAAATCCTTGCTGCTCTCGACCGTGCTGCACCCGGAGTGCAGTTACAGCGCACGGCCGTACCAGCCCCTATCGAACTTCCGTCGCAAAAACGAATCCCGAGCAACCCGCTTGTTCCAACATGGGAAACTTTTGATAAGCCTGACGAGCGCCACCTCCACGACCCCTTTATGTCCGCTGCTGATGCGGAGAAGGCACTGCGTGCCTTGGTTGAAGATACTGTGAATAGTACAGAAGAAACGGAAATCGATATGAGCGAAGCCATCGTATCCGGATTTGTGGACGGCATTGAGCTGTTGCCTCACCAAGTCATCGGACGAAACTGGATGCGCGAACGTGAGACTGGCAAGAAGACTGGAGGAATATTGGCTGATGACATGGGGTACGTCCGCATGTTCTACGCGTGATTGTCTCTGATAAGGATCAGTCTCGGAAAAACTATCCAAACCCTCACCCGGATTGTTGATGGTCGTGCCAAGAAATCGGACAAGCTAGATGGATGGGCCGCCAGCACCCTGTATGATCATGACCACACTTGGCGCGTGATAGACTACTTAAATCGCCCTTCTCTAGCGTCGTCTGCCCTGTCTCCCTCGTCTCTCAATGGGCTGCTGAGATCTCACGCATGGCTATTGGGCTCCGCGTCATCCAGCATCACGGCCAGAGTCGGACAATGGACCCTTTGAAATTGCAGCAAGCACATGTAGTCGTGACATCCTATTCGATTGTTGCATCCGAGTATGCAACATTTGCGCCTGAGACTAGAGATGCCAAGAAGTCAAAGTCAAAGTCGAAAGCCATGGCAGCCGCCTCTGACTCGGATTCGGATTCCTCGGAAGACTTGACCAGAAAATTCGCCAATAAGAAAAGAACAGGCTATTCCAAAGACGCGTTGTTCCAAGTAAAATGGTTCCGCGTCGTTCTGGGTATGTCGTTCTGGCCTGATCTGGGGTGTTGACCAATTATCCACGCTGACATTGCATTTAGACGAAGCTCATAACATCAAGAACCGAAACACAAAGAGCGCTATTGCCTGTTGCGCGTTGGAAAGTAAATTCAGATGGTGTCTCACTGGAACCCCAATGCAGGTTAACTTTACTCTTTCGTACCCTCATTTTACTTGACCATAATTACCAGGCAAAACAACGTCGAAGAAATTTACTCCTTGATCAAATTTCTGCGCCTCCGACCTCTCAATGACTGGATCACTTTCAATGAGCAGATTGCGAAACCTGTGAAAGGTGGACGACCTGTTCGTGCATTGAAGCGTTTGCAGGTACGCCCATAATCATCTCCGTGACCTCTCTTGACCGAACCTTGGTGGAATGCAGGTTGTCCTGAAATCAGTCATGCTTCGACGCACCAAGAACCAGGTTCTGAATGGCAAACCCATCATCCAGCTTCCTGAACGCACTCTCAACCTAGTTGAATGCTCTTTCAATGCCACTGAAAAAGAGTTCTACCGGTTGCTTGAAACCAGAATGACATCGGAGGTTGATAAGCTTGTTCAAGCCAATCATGTCAACTATACGCATGTATTGGTCTTATTGCTCCGGCTCCGCCAGGGTGAGTATTCAGGGCGATCAACCAAATAGATAATTGATCGAGCTTTCTTGACTCCCAGCCTGCAACCATCCCTCTCTTGTCTCCAAGGATTACCAGATCGACAAGGATGCAGCTGACTCCAGGGCTACCAAAGACGACGAAGACGACACAGAAGACCTCGCTGGTATTTTTGAGCAACTGGGTATGTCAGGCGAAAAGAAGTGCAAGCTCTGCCAGACAACGTTCGTCGTTTTTCCCGATTTTGTCGTTTTGTTCTTTATCTCGTTTACCAGTTTGCCGGGGGGAAACAATACGGCATATTGCAAAGAGTGTCAACCGCTTGCCAAATCTTCAGAACATCCATTGAGCTCGGGTCTTCCTCCCGAGTCTGCCAAGATCAACAAAATCTTGGATATCTTGAAAACGATCGATGAACGCTCTGAAGGCGTGGAAAAGACGATTATTTTTTCGCAGTTCACAAGTATGCTGGATTTGATTGAACCGTTTCTGGACGCACGCGGTATCAAGCATGTTCGGTGTATGTATGGTTTGATTGAAATCTCATCATGTGACGAACACTGACAAAACTTACACCCTCAGATGACGGTTCGATGCGAAAGGACAAACGTGAAGCTAGTTTAGAAAAGATTCGGAACAGTCAGACCACGCGCTGTATACTGATCTCATTCAAAGCGGGAAGTACCGGTGAGTCCATGAATCTTTGCTTTTTTTTCATCCTTCTTGCCTTCCGTGACATACCGCGACGTTTCTTTTTTTCGCTTCCCTTGCGGCAACTGTCTGGGATGTTTACATCCTGGAAACCATCACCACATTCGTCCTCCATTATTTTATTTTCATTCTATAACTTTGAACAAGCGACTGATTAAGATTCGATTCGAAACATCTACCTTACCTGTCTGGACCCGTGGACTGCTGCGGGCCGGATGTGGATAGGCCTCAACTTGACAGCGTGCAACAATGTAATCCTCGTCGATATGTGGTGGAACCCTGCACTCGAAGTGAGTTTTCCCGTAGGGTGTTGTTATCTATACTGATGAAGATTTATGCCTTACGTTCTTGTTCGGCTTCTGATCATTTTTCTGCTTGTTCTTTTTCGTTTCCTTGACTTGGTCCCTTCGCTTGGTTGCTTCCCGTGGAATGCACAAACCCATTTCAACATACCACGAACGATTGGACGCGACTCGCATACATCCGGACAATAGGACCAAGCGTATGACCGTGCACATCGATTTGGACAAACGCGGGACGTCAATATCTACAAACTCATGATACCCGATACGGTGGAGACTCGGATCTTGCAGGTGAGAATGACCAAGGCTCTACCTCTTTCTACATGGCGTTATCGGATGGTATCGCCACCCCTATCTGTTAAAGATCCTGTACTTGGAATGACCTATGACTGATATTCCCTTTCTCTTCATATTAGCTTCAGGATGCTAAACGGGCACTCGCCCAGGCGGCCCTAAGCGGTGACAAGATCAAGAATATGAAACTTGGCATTGACGATTTGTTGGCACTGTTCAGAGGAGGTGGACGGGATGATGACGATGATGACTAAAGCGCGACGGTGGACGCGAGAACTTTTGGTTTTCTTTCTTTCTTTTGCATTTGGAATATCATCTTATGCGGGATATGTACGATAATGACAGGATAGGTTGATACATGAGAATATGGAAATATTTGTATGATGCTGACACTAGGCAGCCGTCCGATCAGTTTGGACTCAGTAAGTATAGATGCCGTCCAGGACACAACCAAACATGGGAAGAAAGGTTGACTTTTCATGGTTAAAGTGATTGCATATGCTGAGTTTCGGCCGTACTCATTGCCTGGTCGGTGAAGAAGCCGCACGGAGATACGAAAACATGGAATCGACTCATCACGATCAATTGAAAGATGTTGAATGTATCGTCACAATCGACTAACCACGATATATGATGCATATATATCATGGCAACAAATTCGGAAGTCCACTTCCGGAAACAAGGTGTCTTTTCTCGTCGATTCGAGCCCAAGTTGTACGGGATTGTGTTACAAACCCACATTAAGGCACTTTCGCGTCGGGGAGTCCGTTAATTGAGATTGAGTCACCGTGACAGGTGAGAAGCGTACATAGAAAGGTCGACTCTCTCTGAGTCGAACGGCGGCGAAAATGGTTGCCGTAATTATTGTGTTTGCGGCACACCTGGAGGGGTCACCCGCTTCCGTCGGCTCCAACGGAATACTTATGAAGCAGGCTGCCTCATCCTATAGCACTCGTTATTACGGCGCCACAGCATAACGCAGTATACTTACATACCGGGGGTCCAGAACCGCTCATTTAATCTTTTCAGGGGTAATCATGCTGTGTGGGGTGACTGAACTGACAGGGGGGGGAGACGGGGAAGTTGGAAAACGGGGGCGTTAGAAACATGTATCGTGTTTACAGGGATGACGGAGAACGCCCAGATTGCGGTTTGGGGGGAGCGGTGTTGTCACTTCCGACGGTAACTATTCTGAACCGCGTCAACACATTGACACACACACTCACCGTCCGTCCGACGTCAACGATGCGGGCATGCATATGAGTCAATTGTTACTTATCACCCGTCAGGGTAATAGGTCCAGGTGAGTCCACTCGTAGGCGCGCGCACCCTGACGGAGCCACGAAGCGAATTTTAAAGTTGTGATAAAGGTGACGATGTCGTTGACGGAGTCACTGATCCTAATTTACTATGCAGCAGTCGTATAGTGGCGGACCCAGTAAGATTTTACTCTCTCAAGAAAGTGGGTTATGGTGTAACGGATATCAATCGTGCTGGCAGGTCTAGATCTGCTGAAACCATGCGAAGGGGAACCACTGTATGTATTATGACATACCGCTTCATCATGCAGACGGTCAACCCGTCACGCGGCCTGGGATCTGAGTCTAACCTACCAATCACCCTGACGTCCAGAACTATTGACAAAGTAGATAATGCGTGTAAGTATATGTATCCATAATATCCCATAAACTATGTATATGCCAGTCGCGGAGATCACCACGCCAGGATGTATGTAGCTCTAAGACCGTGAACTCGAGAGTAATCATAATGACCCTTGCCCTCCTTGCCCTGCCCATCCGCCAAACGCGTGCGGCGCTCCCGGTTGTTGCTGTTGATTGAAGAACGGCATAGCTCCAGTCGCACTCTGAGGAGACGCTTCCGGAAATCCAACCTGCTGCATCTGCATGGCCGTGAATGGGTTCGTTGAGGGTGCTGCGAGCGGTACCTGCATCGGAGCACCGATCGACATATAGGGGTTCTGCACTAACCCAGCCGTAGCGGGAATCGGT
>JBBPOK010000821.1:0-11064 GCA_038091415.1 Leccinum variicolor | reverse complement strand
CAGGGGCCGAGCCCTCTGCAGCTCAGGCTGGGCTCCCTTATGTTGGAGAATCCATGTCCTACGTTGAACAGTACAAGCGAGGTGACATCTCGAAGGGACGAGCAGTTCTCCACATCCGAGACATTCTCCATTCCTTCGCGGCCGAGCATTCGCTCGAGTGGGCCTTTGAACCCACCTTTGGGACCTACCTCGACATGCTCGACGATGTCGACCGCGGTCATCGAACGTCTTACGCTGCTACCGGGAGAACTCCGCCTCGGGAATCACCTCCTCAGCGAGACTCAGTGGAGCCCGAGCGTCCTAGATCCGTCCATCAGTCCGAAGTGTGACCGCAGTCCGGAGTGCGACCTCGCAACTCACACGTCGAACAAGAGCGGGGGATCAGTGGCAGAGAGCGTTCGGTTGATGAGTGGGAACTTGAAGAAGAGGAAGAACCTGTTCGGAAACGAGGCCGAGGGGTCGTCGACAGGTCCCGGTTCCCATGGGGCGCAACTAGTATCGCACGGCGTTCATCCCTCTCCGTTGAACTTCAAGAAATCCTTGACCTCCTCGAGAACTGGTCCTATGATCCCGTCCTCGTCGTCAGGCAAATCATGCTTGCGCCCGACTCACCCGACTTTCCCTATGACCAGTGGCTCAATGTCGTCAAAGGGCTTCCAGTCGAGCTCGAGAAGGTCCTCGGAGCTCACCATTCCCTCAGCCTCGAGACCAAACAGTCGCGGGATGTTGGAGACCTCTTCCAGATTGCGATCAAAACCCCCAAAGTCAGCAAAACTATCCAAACGCCTCACGAATGGATGGTCGCCTTCGGAAAGGCCGCTGAAGCGACTTCGTTTGTCCTCCCCGGGCGACGCGCCGAATATTCAGCCTGGAGTTCTTACATCTCCGGGCTCTTCACGTCCTATCTTCCCTTCTACCATCAGTGCATCATCAACTTCGACAAAGCTGTCCGACTTCGCGCGGCCAACCGGAAAGTCCTACGCCTCACTGATTACGCCGCATTTGAAGACTTGCGAGCCGCTCATCTCTCCCCAATGGGGATGGGTCCCCATCCCGGTGTCCCGGGATCTGACAATCAGGCCAGTGGGTCAGCAGGACGAAGATCGGATCGTCAGCCCGAAGGAAGGAGGGCTCCATGTCACAAATGGAATCGAAGCACCTGTGAAAAACCTGCTGCCGACTGCTTCTACGAGCACTGCTGCGATCGGCGGAACTGTAGAGGACCACACCGTCGACCCGAGCATCCTGCCCCTTCTAAGACAGCTTCGTCTAAATGAGCAGATCACTCAGGGTCCTACCTTTCGCCGTCATTTTGTTTGGAATCCATCTATGTCTCCTTGTAGTCGCACTGTACGCTGGACGGAGTTTGCTTCTCCCCTTCCTTCTCCACCTCCTAACGAATTTCGCAATGTTGAAGCTCTCGACACTATTCATTCTTATCCGGAGCTATTCAAAGTCTCTACTCCTATCAATGTTGATCGGTTTCAAGCCCTTCTTTCGTCACATCCAAATCAACCGTTCGTCGAGTCCGTGGTGCGGGGGTTGCGTGAGGGGTTTTGGCCTTTCGCCAACACGCATTACGGTGAGTGGCCTCTGACCTGGGTACGCTAAGGCTGCCTTTTCTTATTATATATAAAAGTAAATGGCTAGCCACCAATTAGATGGAAATTGTGCAAATAATGTAGTTGAAAGTTCTCACGTCGCACCGACCACAACGACCAGTACCGTGACACTGTAGTGACTGTACTACAATGTTCACTGCGATGCATTCTACTAATAGTCCCATCTATCATGCCAGCTTTCCTTTCGACGCGGACCTGACAGATCTCATCCTAATGATGCTCCCCGATGTCCACAGTCTACAGTCCTTCGTGTCATGCTCCAAATTTGTGTACAACGTCTTTGATACCCGCCGCACCTCGGTCCTCCATGCAGTGGTGTCCAACCATCTCGGCTCCGCAACCTCACCCGCAATGCGACTCCTCAAGGTGATACTCAATGTCGATTCTCCGCTCCCCGTTTCCAAGCTTCCCAGAGAGGAGGAATTCCAGCCCCACTGCGGAGTCGTCGTCACCATGCGCGAAGCGAAGATTCTTGCAGCCAACCACGAAGTCGTCCAAGAGTTCGAATCGCTCTACAGCTGGAGGTGATGGATTTTCGCGCGTCATCACACGAAGGTTCTTGGGTGCTCACGATCATGCCCGGTCACACGGTTCTCGTGTTGCAGAAATAAGGATCCTCGGTCGACATCGAGCCGGCTCACGCCTCAAGAGTCCGTGAGTTTCCAGACGGCGATGTACAGACTATGGTTCATCTGCGTTTTGTACGGCCGCTCTGCGCCTGCGAATCGTGTCGGGAGACGGGCGTCTAAACGTCGGCAGCAGGATATCCTGAAGGACCTTGGGAAGGCGCTGGCCGGGTTTCTTCGGAATTCCGAGCATGCTCAGATGGGCGCGTTGCTCGAGGTGGGGAGGTTCATGATGGAGTTGGCGACGTGGGCTGTAAGGGCGGAGTTTTTGCCTCAGCAAAAAAGTTGTTATCGTTCTTTCTTTTCTTTTGTCTATCATCGTGTTACTGAGCTTGATTGGAAAGCGAAGAATATCGTTCCTTGGAAGCATATCTCGTTTGGTCTGGCCCCAGAGCGACGCTGCGAGCCTTCCGAGGCGATTTAACGAGCGTTCTAGACCGGAAAGCGGTACCTGCTCTGGCTACGTCCTACGAGCAGTTCTGCGAAGTCCTGAACGCAGCTCGTCTGCCCCTGCAGTTGAGGACTGGGATCGGGATCTTGGCATCCCCGTTTGAATGTTTTCTGAATACCCTCAAATGTAGGTTTTCGCGATCCTGATCTTGACATGACTGAGTATGGTTCACGTGCAGGTAGCCGATGCGCACTGGCGGCTCCAGAAGGCTCGTTCCTGTGGAATGAATCAAGTCGGTATTTCGTCTTTCGTGATGTGAATGGGATCGACTGACGCGGACGCGACTTCAGACTGGTCCTTCCTACGCGGGATAGTTCCGCCATCAGAATTTTTCGATTTCATAGATATTCCTTGGTGGAACTCGTATACCGACGCGAACATATTGAAGAAGATATGTCGGGATACCCCTTACTCACAGATCGTCGGCCAAGTTTTTGTCTTGCGCTCGGAAGCATACAGAGATTGGGAACCGCGACACTGGCTCTGCATAGCTTGCCTGCAGGCGTTCATCCGTGACAATATAGAGGCGTTCTGTCGATTCTGGGGATGCCCTGAACAGATTGTCGCATAACACTTGATTTTAAATGCAAGCTCTGGGGTTTACGCCGATGCTTCTTTCTTTTCCTCTCCGCCATGCGATGTACACTATTATTTCGGAATGATCCTACACCATTGATATCCTGATGTAGATACTCTGATCGATCGCCTCCCTTGTTGTGAACGAACTGAGTTCAACCCGCAGACAAAAGCCTCTACAGCGGAAAATAATCATAAAAAGTGAGGTCATGCCAGGACTCGAACCTGGGTTCTGGGAATATGGTATCAGAATCCCAAGTGATAACCGCTACACTACAAGACCGTTCCTTTGGTAATATTTTGGTGACTCATGAACCGTCAATCATCCAACTATGACCACTGCGCTTCGAGTCCACGCGGCAAGACACCAATGCAATCCACGGTGACCAGGGTAATATATGCCAGCAGGCTGCTAGGTACACAAGATCTCGCTACCTGTGATGTGGGCGCCGCAATCAAACGTTCATTGGTCAGTCTGTATGTAAATAACTTGATATCGAACGAATTGACGTACTCGGTTGATCAGAGCCGGGGCCACGAGTGCAGCGCACCGACGCTAGTTGTCGCACACCACTACCACACTTTTTTTTCCGTACGGGAATCGCACCTACACCCCTTTTCAATGGCTTCGAACAAGAACAAGAACTTCAAGACAGCCTCCAAATCCCCTGGCAGGTCGAAGAGCAATCCGCGAGCACGTGATCACGATTCAGACGCGTCGCCGAGTGCACCACGCGTCTTGGCTAATTTCCCAGGGTTGATCAAACCCAGTTCACCTCACCCGTCTATCCCGCGAACGCCCTCGACAGCGACGACAACGACGACAGCGACAACGAAGACCACAAGGTCATTTACAACGACGACGCAGTCCGCCACGACAACAAAGAGTAACAACCATAGCGACCCCCCTCCGACCTCCATGGAAACACCCTCCACATCCAAACTAGCCCGACCCATATTCACGCCCAAGCGGCCGCTCTCGGTCGTCTCTGGTAGCGATCTGACCACTTCTTCCATCTTCAACAACACCGTCAAGAAATACAAGGCTGTCCTCTCGTCCGAATCTCGGGTCCGAAGCGTCAAGGCGGCCCCCCATGCATCGCTTGCACCCGTTCCAGGGACGCCGACAAAGCAAGGCGATGGGTCCCGGCCCAAAACACCGTCCACCCCGAGGGGCACGAGTCCCGCGCCGGGGTTATTCATGAGTGCTGGAGACATGTCCATGGACGTGAGCAGGGTCGACCCCGAGGAAGCGCTTGTCGATTTTCAGACGATCGAGCCGGGGGATATCTCGGCGGACATCGACGAAAGCCAGTTGCCCATTCCTGAACACGGCAAGGAGGATAAGGTTCTCGTTTCCGTTCGGTGCGCCTTTTTCGTTTTCGGTGGCTGTAGAAGCGTGACGAAACATGTGTACTCACTCGAAACTTTCTTGCAGGATTCGCCCATCGACTGTACCAAGTGCCTGGGATAGATCCGTCGCCAACGCTATCAAACTTTTTCCGCAGCATTCCAAGACGGCACTTAGCCCATCCCCGGAATTCAACTTTGATGAGGTCCTTACGGGGTCTGAAAACAAACCAATGTACAACGCCGTCGCGAAAAGCCACGTGTGGGCAGCGATGGAAGGCTACAATGCCGTCATATTCGCGTACGGCCAGACCGCAAGCGGAAAGACCTTCACGCTCGTAAGCACTTTCTAAGCGAGCCTCTTTCCCGATCGTGCTCAAGCGTGCGTGTGTTCAGTCTGGAAACGATCAACAGCCCGGTATCATACCCAGAGCTATGAAGGATGTCTTTTCTCACATCAAGAGAACGCCAGCGCGCGAATATCTGCTTCGCTGCTCGTACCTTGAGATTTACAACGAAACCATATACGACTTGCTTTCTCCGCCTTCGGTGTCGGCAACGCAACCTGTGCAGATCGTCGGACAGGGTGTCCTAGCACCTCTTCGAGAGGAGGTTGTTACCAGTCTCAAGGGCGTACGCGATGTGATGGAAAGAGGAGAGAGACATCGCAGGACAGCAAGCACGGACTGGAACGAGAGGAGTAGTCGAAGTCACAGCGTGTTCAGGCTTGTGATCGAAAGTAGAGAAAGGGGAGAGGGGAAGGCGGAGTCAAGTGGCAGACAAACACCAGGCATGCGCCCACCAACGCCGGGAGGGACAAGATTGCAAACAATCGGCGGACGGAGTGTACAGATGTCGGTGCTGGTAAGGACTTGTTTTTATCTGACATAAAGCGTACTGAGAAAATCTTGGCCTCAGAGTCTGATCGATCTTGCTGGATCCGAGAAGGCGACGTCGGACAAGGAAAGAACGCGGGAAGGAAAGTATATCAATACCAGGTACGTGTCCCACGTACCTTGCGAGAACGGTTGACGGATAAAATTTGCCAGTCTTCTTACCCTTGGAAGTGTCATTGGTACTCTGGCAGAAAATGCCGCCAAGAATAAAAGGTATGGTCGCGTTTCCTGAAGTTTACAGAAAATCAATATTTACATCCCTGCAGTGACCACGTCCCTTATCGTAACTCGAAGCTCACGCGTCTCCTTCAACCCTCGCTCTCCGGAGATGCTCGTATCAGTGTTATTTGCACCATGAACCCAGATGTCCAAGCTGTAGCAGAAAGTATGAGCACACTACAGTTTGCATCACGCATTAAGCGTGTGCAACTGAGTGCCAAGAAGAAGGAAGTCATCGATACGGATGCACTTATTGAGAGATACCGCAAGGAGATTGAAGACCTCAAGACAAAACTGGCACATCGAGAAGCGGACGCACCACAAAGGAATCGTCGGATGAGCGCACAGGAGGTATGTTCGCTAGATTTTTGATTTGATGCCTTCTTATACTTCTCTTCTGTTAGCAAATCGACGAATCAAAGGCGATGAAAGACCTCAACGCACGGATACAGCAATTGACGAAACTGATTCTGACGAGTCAGACCGTGGACGACAGCAAAGGGGATGATTCCCGTCCAGCAAGTCCGTCCAAGGTTGATTTCGACATGTCGCCTTACCAGGTTAGTGCACGAGTAGCTGCTACCTTGCGCAGTTCGAATAACATGAAGCGCAGCTTCAACAAGAGCTCCTTGCTGCCCGACGCCAGATGGAATCTCAAGCAAATCAAATTCTCTCATTGGAGGCTTCCCTACTC
The DNA here is from genome assembly GCA_038091415.1 of Leccinum variicolor. Taxonomy (NCBI): domain Eukaryota; kingdom Fungi; phylum Basidiomycota; class Agaricomycetes; order Boletales; family Boletaceae; genus Leccinum; species Leccinum variicolor. The sequence continues at coordinate 4,630 of JBBPOK010000821.1, read as the reverse complement.
GCTCGCCCTGAGATCTCGCCGGATGCATCCGAGACGGACAAAGACAAGATAATCGCAGACCAACAAAAGTCAATTCGAGAGCTCGAAATCGTTGTAGGTGGGTACGAAAACAATCTTGGAGAACCCCTGCGGCAAGTTCGTGAAGACGTCGAGCACGAGTGGGAGGGGCGAGTGGCCGCCGAGGTGAAACGACGTGAAGAAACGGAAGCGTGGGCGAACGAAGTCGTGAAGCAGTTCGAGAAAGAGAAGAAGACGAGGATCAAGTTGGAGGAGGAGAGACGGGCGCTGGCGGCGTTTGTGAGCAAGTTCGATGCGTTGGGAATGGGTCGCGGGAACATGCTTCCGCTGGCTTCTGTCTCTGTTTCCGGTTCGGGGTCGGGGTCGGCACCGGGGGTGCTGGGTAAGGCCAAGTCATATTTAAGCAAGATTGGGGGTGGGCTTGGGGCTGTCGCTGAGGAGGTGGAGAGCCCGATGAGGGTGGATCTAAAGAATCAACCGAGTCTGTTGGAGCAGACACCGGAGGAGGAATGGAGCATGATGGAAGATGTTAGTTTCGAGATGGATGTCGGGAAGGGGAAACTTGTAAGTGGAAAGAGGGTAGAGAGCCCATTGAAGGAGATCTTTGGGAAGAAGGAGAATATTCCGGTGTAGGATGATGAACGGATGGAGGAAAACAGTACGACTATAATATTGAACGTGGGTGTCGTTTTCTGTGCTGTATGCTGGTATGTTGTTTTCTCGATTTTTTATGTTTTCCCTGTTTTTTTTTTGTATCTGTTCACGCTGCTGTTTACATGTGCTTCAAGTTCACCTAGACGAAATGACTGCTGGGCAGTAATCTTTACGTCGTATGTCGCCATTATCACCTAATCGATAGTTCCACGTCCACGTCCTGGGCGAAATGGAAGCATACTTGTGGTTGCCTCGTGACTACTGCGAGGGTACCCCCCCGGTCGAACCACATATAACGAAGCAGCCAGGCCCGGGACTGTGGGTCCAGTCTTGATTTTCAACCGTGTTGATTCTGCCCACTTGTTCCCCCTCCCCCTCAGCTCTTTAAGTTCATTGTTCTCGAATGGCTGGGCTGAGATCGATATCGAAGGTGGGTGTAGGCTGCACATGAATGACTTTTATTCTGCGCAGGACATGGTCAGTGTGCTCTTACACTCCAATGCAAACCTACGTGATCTCTACGGCTGGTCCGACTGCGCAGAAACAGGATGGTCATCGTTGGTCACTAAGAAACGAGGAACACGGCTATCGTGTCATCCTTCGACCAGGTCCTCAGAGCATTTCGCGGTAGACTGTCTGGGGCCGACCACTGTCTGGACTGGACTAGACTTCATGCGATTTGAAAAGGGGAGGGGGGAAGGAAGTCTGGATCCCTTTACCGTGTACGCTCCACCCCTTTGTCTGGCAGGACGATAACCTGACAAGCACACGTGCCATGATGCACAGCAGCAGCCTCTATTTTTGGGTGTCTCTGTACGTTGTGCTTCGTGCTTCCCTCGTGGCTTGATGCGGCATGCATTTAATGCCCGTCGCTTGTTGCTTCGGATGGCAGATATCATGTGACTTTGGCGGCGGGGAACGTTCGTCGACAAGAATGACACTCTTTTCTCGCGGCGGGGTTTCGCCGAGCTCCACGAGGCGTTTATCACTGGCAATTGTCCGGGATTCCGTTACGGAAAGTGCACGAAGATGCGGCAAGTTCCTGTACATGCCTAATGGGGATGGAATATCGACATGCGTATCTCGCGATGTTGTCTTTTCTCTCTTTGCGCCCTTCGAGCCCCATCAACAAGCCATTCTAACAATGGCACGGCAGGTGTCATCGATCGCCGAAGTCGTTCCGCAGCAAGACGAATATGGGATATCGCAGGCTGGTCCATCGTCCTCAGGCGCCGAAGTGCAGCAACTCGGTGTTAGATACTGAATACCGTTGCGATGGCCCGAAGCAGGTTCTAGACTTACGACTCGTACGTTGTCGCTGCCTCCACCACTGATACACACAGTTTGGACAACTCTCTTCAGTCCTGCCGCTAGATGCTATATATATTATTTTGATCTAGATGGCAGCTTGCTGTGTAATGTCGACATCTTCACACTGATCCCCGCTATCACTTCCAAGTATTCTTTTTCGGGATGTGTTCTCGTACACATGTACAGATGCGGCGTATCGATGGTGGAGCTAGTATCTCGGTCGCGTTCTGGACGGCGACCTGGTCTCACCCCGTTACGCGCTCAAACGTGACTTCGATGATTCAGCTCCAGCATATGTGTGGAGGTTCTGTTTCTGGCGAGCCTGTCGGATGAAGGGCAGAATGGGAAGCCTATCCATGCAATAATTTCCTACATCTCTGGTCACCTCTGGCGAAGATTATCTTGAACCAGTCGATTCTTGGACGTCGAAGAGTGTCCTCCCAATCTCCGCATCCATTCTCGGATCCTGCATACACTGATTCCATTATGCGTTAATATGGCTGCATCCCGTGTACGGTCTTGGCGTGAGGTTCTTTCGCCGTGTGGGGGCGGTGCTTATCGTTGTTGTCGTTTCTGCCTGCCCTCAAAATAAGGTTTAGATCCGGTAGGTACATCGCGCAGCGTTTTCGTGTGACGCGCAGGCCTGAAATTGCATCCCGATGCGGCGGGTATCGGGGTGGCTTGAGATGGGTGATATCAGTAAGTTCGACCTGAGGCGTCTTGGTTTTTCAAGAGATTCTGATCTAACTCGTTGGATATGCATGGTTACAACAGTGCCAGGCGGAAATGGAACCAGAAGCTACGGCGTAACAGCGACTACTGAATCCAAACACATGCTGTCCAAGAAGTTGTTGGGGTTGGCAGCCTTCTATCTATCTGCCACCCCGCATGCCAATATCCTATGTGGCGTGTTGTCGTCACTTTTGTTTGGGGCGGGAAATATTCATAGTCCTGTGAAATCTCGTGCGTCGTTTCCATTTCGACCTTGTTCGTTGTTCTTAATCGTTGTTTTCTTTCTCTCACATCTTCACTGGTTGTCTCTCGAATCCTTCTGAACGGCGATCGATTGACAAAAAAGTAATTATGTTCTCCGGGCTCAATGCAAGCACACTAGTTGCTTAGCTGCTAGGGTCGTTCAGCGGAACGAAAAGGGGCCAGTCACCTGATGATATGGTGGCGTGTGTGGGAGTGGGAAGTGAGAGAGATACGCCATATACAGGAGGTTGCCGCATCCTGTTCTCGATTAATTTTCTTTTCAGCATGGACTGATCGGGTTTTCAGATAGGTGCGTTGTAAACAACACCAAAATGAGGGCCTCCAGAGGTATAAAATCACCCATGGGGGCCAGCTAACATCCTTCAGTCTAACGACATCCAAACAACTCACTCTACCATCTTCGCTCTCAACATCATGCAGACTGTGAGTGACAAGGGCTTGCTTTGACCACATGCCGTGACGGGTATGCTGACAATGGCGATGTCCTTGGCTTGTTAGGTTATCTCCACCCCCGTCAACGAGGCGTGCTGCTCCGGCTCCGAGAGCTGCAGCTGCAACTCCACGTAAGTCTCCCAAAGTTCTTCGCCGATCCGAGAGAATACGTTGTTCATATCATTTTTTGTTCGCCACAGCTGCACCTGCAAGTGCGGTGACTGCAAGCACTAAACGTGCAGGCGTTTGCTCCATAAATCCTATTCTTGATCCTTTCGTGTGTCTGTTGTATTCCTAGTGTGTGAGTGGTGGGAGGTATACTTCGTACCTGCCTATCCGACGTACTTGTTATAATGGTGTAAACTTGAAATTCTGATGCTGTCAGTGGCTCGAATCCAAGTCTGATCGTATTTTTCGCCTCCTGTTGTCCTTGCTTTCATTTGCACCGTCTCAAGATGAGGGTTCTCCGATTCAAAATTGCAGGCGTAAGCTTCTTGAGCGCTCACGAAGTGGGCAGATTTTTCTGGGTCATAGAAGCAACAGGACCTCGAGCGGCGAACGAGATATTAGATATTTGCGCGATCTAACTGTTCTCGATGCATGGCAAGGGGATCATACTGGAAGTGTGAAAGAGAAACGAAGAGAAGATCCTGCGCTGTTTCAGGTTGTGATGAATGTCAAAATGTCGAAAGCCTAATAGGCTTGTCAGTGTAATTCGGTGTACATACGTTTAATTAGTCCTAGCCAAGGCAGAGCCATGATTCTACACATTGGTAGGGTCTTCGGATGATGTCGTGGCACCCAAGTTCGAGGAAGAAACCGTGACGGAGTCTAAACATTATGAGCTACTAGAGTTGTACTAGAGTGCTGAAGCGTTGACTCTGAGTGCTCTGACTCGAAGTCGAGGGCTGTTTTCTACGGACTAACTGTCCTAGTAACTGGGGCTACGATAACGTCTACGTGGCGAACCAAAAAAAACGGTAAGTAATATTTACGGTCACCTCGTGCCACGACTGTGAGGGTAGTTATTGTTTTTATGAGTCCGCATCAGCAACCACTCACCCATTCCGACGACCACTGGCAGCCTTCTCTAGCCCTGCTTCCACAGCTAGTGACCTCAGATATGTGGCAACTCATCGAACATCATCAGCATCATTGTCTGTCTCATCTTCCTGAAGGACAGGTCATAGCAGTTGCGGGTCACCGTGACCTCGTGGTC
>JBBPOK010000820.1:0-11068 GCA_038091415.1 Leccinum variicolor | reverse complement strand
GTGTGGTGGGTGGGTGTGCTGAAACGGGCTCGGACGAGCGCTGCAAGGCGGATGAGCGATGTGGTGGAGGCGAGAGAGGAAGCGCCGAAGCGGTGCCTCTCGCTTGTGTCGTTTGTCCGAAGACCTTGCACTGTGGCTTCACTCGTGCCTCACTGCACCACAGTCCGACTCGGAACGGTTAATGGGGGAGATCTTGAGCGACGGACAAGTGCACGTACCCGTGCGGATGTTCGCGAGGGACTTTTACGATGCAGGTTTCCCGACGGTGGCGAGGTACGAAATCAGGTGGACGCCCGAGCAGGTCAGGCCGGCGGCGAGGATGTAGGCAAGTAACTTCTGCATTCGGTTCTGACATTGGATCTCTCTTTCTTTCTTTTTTTCTTAGGATGATATGTCACGCACGGCACGGATCGCTGTTTCTGAGCACTCCGTGTTCCGAATTTGAGCGCTTCACAGAAAAAAGTGGCAGTCGTCTGGTTGGATGCTATCGACACAGAGGTTAAGATTCTCGAACGCGAGGGAAGGCCTACAAGGCCTCTCAATCACTTACCCTCAGGGAAGACCAGACAAATGCGTGACGAGAAGATAAGAGGTAAGGACGAGGTACTAATGAACATCATGAACCTCAGCTGTTGGCCTTGCTTGGCCTCCCCGAAATTTACGATGTACATATTATTTCCAAACAGACTTGATGACAGTTAGGTTTCCGCCTGTGGATTGTTGGAACAACCACTTTGACCAGGCTGTCTATGGTCAGCAATCGATCGGCGTGCCCATTTGACGCGGTGCGTCAAGCGCAATGATTGAGCGCGTACCTCTTGACCCTTTCGGTGCTTTGTGAGTTGGTTCCGGGCGACTGTATAGGAACATTATGTTGAAATAAAATCAACATACTGGAAAGTCTGGACTCTGGAAGCACGGTCTTGGGAAGGAAACTGTGAAGTACGTTGCCTTGACATGACCAGATATTCCTTACTTATTAGTGATCGATCTTTACACGAACGAAACTACAAGATAAAATCGTTATCGAGTCAAATGAGGGATCCGCATTGAAAGAAATGTCCGGTCCTAAGGATAGTTACGGTAATAAATAAATTCTGATCGAAAACCAAGTCACGTGATCTCGGATGAGCGGTGTAAATTTTAAATTGCAAATACAGTAATACTAATAGCTCTAGTAAGTTACTACGGTCCTAGTAAAAGCTCGCATTACATGATCTCCTGAGGTCTTTCACTTCGAAAATCACATTCGAGCTGCTATTTGACCATCTGATTGTGCTATCCACAAAGGGGTACCCAACTTTCTTTCAAGAGGTACGTGCATACTTCAGCGTCAATTCCTACAATCGCGCACAGTCCGCTATCATTCCTACAATGGGGTTTCCCACCCAGTTCCCCACTCACAAGTTTCCTAGCACGGACTTGGGAATCATCATCCCGATCTTTCAAATACGCTCGAGTGTTACTCCACACATAGACAATCAGACACGAAATACGTACGACATAGTTTGGCATGTCCACCTACGACGAAATTACTCGTCAGTCCTATAGGCCAAAAGGAAGGAGAAATCGTCGACGCACCACCTCGTGCATCCTGAGATCGCCCGCGACGCTACAGAGTATATACGCTTCCACGCGATCTATCCCATGTTCGGCCACCAGGTACGTGACCATGTTGCGTACGGCAGAACGCGTCGCTTCCTTGATGTCTGTATTCGCGTACGCATCGCAAACGTCGCCAAGGGTGCTTACACCGGAGGACTCACCGGCGTCGACGCCCGTCGTGCAATAGTACTCTTCAGCATTCGCCTGAGGGATTACGGTATGGAAGTGGGGCGTCTTGGTGTACGGTTTGTCCTTGCGCACGGTGAGGCGCACGGTGACCTCCATCGGAGCCTCGATGGCCGTACCTAAGCAGAATCGAATCCGAGGTCAATCAACGTGACATGATCACGCATGCGACGACCTACCGCAGACCTCTTCCGAAGTTGACCTGTTCAGCAATGTCGGACGAGCATAAATCGTTCACTCACCCCCATCTCCCTGTGCTGCATGTCCATCCTACACAACAGGTCGGGCATTACGCAGCGTGAGCTATGAAGCGAAAATCGAGACGCACCCCGATGGAGAACAACGCTCCCTCAACCTCGATCGGAAGATACAGCGTCGATCCCTGGGTGAGATGCTTCGTGTCCACGTTTCCACCCGTCGCGTACGGCGGAATCGTCGACCACGCGCCAGGCGCACCCCTCGCGACGCCCATCTCACCTGCAAACGGACGAATCGGGATGCGGATCCCCTTTTCCTTGTTCAAGTACGCATAGCGGAGCACCTCACCCCCCGCGCCTACCCCCGCTCCGTCACCCGCCGCCGAGACTGTAGCCGTGCCCGTCTCGGAGAGATCCCACACTTTGATTGCAGGCTCTGGGAACTCGTCCGCAAGCAGTCCAAAGCCGGGGATGACCGCCGTCCAGCCCCAATCGGCCGTCTTGATATCGAGCAGGTCGATCTGGAGGGTGTCCCCCGGCTGTGCGCCCTGGACGTATACGGGACCGTTGACCTGCACGCAGAGCTCGAGCTTGAGGTTGGCGACGTCCGTAGCGGTCGATGTGGGGCCGAGTTGACCGTTGGAGCCATCCAGGCAGGAGATGTGGACGGTGGATCCGGACGGGACGGTCAAGACGGGTGGGATGCTGTCCGGGTGGAGATCAGATGGATGAGATCTAGCGAGGGCAGGATGGGAATACATGCCTCTTATCCCAGGCCAGATGGGCTTGTTCGCGCTTCACTGCATGGATCGACATCCCTACAAAAATGTGAGCAATTCAGTGATTCTTTTCTTTTCCTTGCGACGGAGCGTTTGTCAGTGATAAGGTGAGAGAAGTTGTTCGTGTAGATTTCGCAATCGGCATTTATATATGACAGTATCTTCCGGGCGTCTCTGCACTCCGTGGGTAAACATCGTGTATTATCACTGTCAACGTTTTCGTTACAGTTGTAATTGCATAAGCGATATGATGTAGAATCAAGCCTGGAGACTCACAAGCACGCTCAAGAGGGAAGTTCCGCGTTGGCAACATCGAGCTTTATGTGGCCAGTATTGAGTCCTAGCGGAGGCCCGACGGGCTGATCCGTGAAGAGTAGAGTTATATATGGACATAGGCTGGAAGTAAGCTTTGTGTCAGTTCACGCCTATCTCGGTACATAACGGCAACTTTGAACGTTACGAGTCGGGGTGATAAAAGTCCAAAGTTGGATCTGACCCGTTGTCACTAACCTGGGCCGTAGCATATAACCTATCCCATGACGCGGCAATAAACAGATGAGTCTGAGATCACGTAGTAGTAATGGCGTTCTGTGAACGGTAGAACGGTAAATCTGTCTCCTATATACAAAGTACGTACACACGTATGAGATAGCCACGCGAGATATCGTATCCTTTAGATAGCAGCGAAATGGCGATAACGAGCCTCGTCCTCAGCGCCCTAGAACTACGCATGGGGACCCCGCCCCCGGGATGATCGCGCTCCGGCATGTAGACAACGACCGTCGCTGGCCTGGACCGCCAGAGCCAAACAAGACTAGATAGCCGGGAAAAAAACAGATATCGATGCATAGATCACGCCCCCTCCTCCTCGATCTCACTCACTTCCCCCCCATACGCCTCCCACTCGACCGCCCGGCGCGCCACGGGCTGTACGTACCCCCCAAACGACTTTAGATCAGACAGATGCCGCATCGTCGGTCGTCCGTGCGGACAGTTCCACGGCTGGTCCATCGTGCCCATGTGTCGTACGATCTGTCGATGCGCTAAAGCCAAAGAAAAAGAAGGAAGGCGACGATGGGACGTACCGCCGTCATCCGCGGCCTATCGAGCGCCGTGCCCACCATGATGCTCCGCCGACATGCGCGCATCGCAAACATGGCCCGCGCTTTTGAACAGCGGACCATCGTCCCCCTCGGGTGGTCCTGCATCAGATGGATGAGCTCCTCGAGGTCTGTTCGTTCGCAGTCGGCGTCAATGGCAGACCTGATGACAAGGCCAGGTTCCAACTCACCCTTGATGTCAAACACAGTGTCCTTGGACATGGGCTGTGCCACCAGCCGCAGCCGTACCCGCACGCCTTCCGTTTCTGATGTCTCGTCGTCCTCACTCATGCCCTGGTCCCCAACGACGGTGGCCTCACGCTCCTCGACCTGCTCCAGCTCGAACCCGTTCCGCTTCAACACATCCATGTTCTCGATCGCAAGCATCTCGTCTGCCGCCGTGAAATTCAACTCTCGTGGTCTGCACGCGCGAGTCAGGCATCGATCGCACGTCGAGCAAAAACACGCACCGAAACAGCTTCTGAGACGCAATCACCGTACTCTCTTGCAACGTCTCGAAATTCCACTTTTCGTCCGCAGCGTGCTGATCGACGATGAACAGATCGTCCATCGCGGTGGCGGAAGCGGCATCTCGCTTACGCACGAGTATGAACCCGAGATTAAACTGCCCCACGACTTCCATCCGCTCGAAATCCGACTTGGAGATGATCCGCGAGAGCGCGGCGCATGCGACGGCGTCTTCGGCGGCGGTATCGAGGTTTGCGGACGAGACGGCCGAGCGAAAGGTCGAGCTCGGTGCTGATGCTGACGATGGTGCGGAAGGAGACGACGATGACGAGGATAGGCGGTTGTACATGTCAAGGTAGTGTGTCCCGATGCTGATCAGGTTCACGCGAAGCGTCACCGAGTCGGCGTCGCTCTGCGCGACTGGGTGCGTCCTGGTCGGAGGTGGTGCTTCGATCGCCTTGCCTGCAGGTGGAACGTACGTTCCGACCAGGGTAGACGAAAACGCCCAGTCCTCTTCCGTTTGGTCTACGCCATCATCCTCCATAGAAGTTTGTGGAGCAGAAGGAGCTCCCACAAGTTTCGCGACCGTAGACGGCGGCTCGTCGACATCCATCGCACGTTCGTCGTCGGAGAGCACGACTACCGTTCGCTGAGACGAATGACTCCCGGTTCGAGGCCGAGGCCGCGTCCTCCCACCTTGCCTTGACCGTACCCTCCTTTCGTCCTCGTCCTCTTCAAGCTCGTCCACCTCCTCTTCACTCCCATCACCTCTTTTCCGCTTCCCCCGATCTCGCTCTCCTTCACTCTCGCTTTCCTCCCCACTCTCTTCCTTCCGAGCGTCTGGAACCGCCTTGCTCCCCCCACTCGTGCTCAAGAACTGACTCAGGCTCGACCTGAAGGTCTTCCTAGTCGCTCGTACGCGATCGCCGTCGCTGGACATCCTCGCCTGCTTTCGTTCCCTTCCAGCCACTTCGTCGCGGTTGTCATCTTTCCGGAGATTCCAAGCCGCATTGCGCGTGCTCAGGACGGTCTGGACGGAACGGGGCTTGTCAGGAACGACGTGGGTTGAAGAACGTGCGATGCCGGTGAGGGTAGCTGTAGACGTCGACGTCGACGGGGTGGCGTTCGTGGCGGCCGTGCGCGACGCCTGCGCAGGCTCATCATTCTGCTCCGAGGGCCCGCGTTTCCTCTTCGTTGCTCCATCGACGTTTCCGGCAGCGTCCTCGTCATCAGACTGGGGAAAGAAAAGTGGCTCAGAAGGCGCTCGTGTCATTGGACGGTCAATCGTCCCGTCATGGGTCTTCCCCGTTCCATCTTGCCTACTGCCCTTTGGTTCGGGCTGCGCGACGAGCGTAGGCTCTGGCGCACGCTCAGGTTCATCATCATCATCATCATCATCCACCAAAAGATATGGAACGCCCATCGACATCTGTTTGTCCACACCGCCCGTTGCCTCCCGATTCCTAGGCTGAGTTGCGTGCGACGGCGTTCGGCCGCGCAGTGCGCTCGTTGGAGACTGCTGTGGTCGTTCTTGATCTCGTGTTTGAATCATCTGACTCATTGTTTGCAGTGTGTGTTGCTGTGGCACCTGCGTCTGCGAAAGCTGTGTGCTGCTCACATCGAACGTCGACCGGGCGGATGAAAACGCGGCCTCGAGCGCGGTCTGTGGGAACGAATGTAAAAGGATAGGTGAAACAACATCCGCACGAAACGCACTTTGAGAGCTTCGACGAGATTGTTCTCGCTGTGCAGAAAGATGGTACGTTTGTCGGGACTGATGTTGATGTCACAGGCGTCTATATGCGTCATCTATCAACACAGAATCCCGACGACTTGGCAAAAAAAAGTGACTCACTGGTAGGCAAGATGACGTTGGCGATCACGAACGGGGACTGGTTGGCGTTGAACGTCCTGTACACTTCGTTCATCGCTTTCTGGACCTATAACACCGATGAGATGAGGGATTATATAGCACAGCATCACAGGAAATCACCTTTCCAGGGTTGTAGGGACGTCCGTTGACAAAGAAAAACTGGCGATCGGCGCTCGTCCTTCCAGTGCCCACGGCGAATTTGGAAATAAGGCCCTGAAACTTTACGGGCGTGACGTGCGCGACCGGACTGGCGCTGGGTCAGCGTGGAGTCAACATACAGCAGGGGGTTCAGCGACAGCGCCGGGATCGAATTGGTACATACGCGTCGTTGTCGGGCAGCGCGCGTTTGAGAATAGACTTTTCCGTCTCCACGTCAAAGGATAAATCGAGATCGACGATGTTATCGAGCGCCTTTGGACCCCATACTGCAGTGATGGAGGCGCGTATGGAGGGAGCCCCGTTCGTTTTGAATAGGACGGCTTTCCGGCTATACACAGGTGAGGGAAAAAACTGACGGCACGGGCGAGAGTTTGGACGTACCCGCCTTCGGTCTGATGGGAGACGGAGAGTCTTACCCCTTTGTTCTCCAGTGCACACGGGACGAGGGCGTACGCGTGCAACAACGTCAACGCCTTTTGGAATTCGCGTTTTGCGTTTCTCTCAAACTCTTTTCGACGGACGGGGAGTGGGTGGAACAGGTTCGAGACCGAGACGGTCGTTCCTTTCTGGGCATGCGTGTGAGTGCAGGGGTATGGTGGGAGAGGAAAGGATACCAAACCTGTCTGGCGATCTTGCACTTTGAGCGAACGCTGCCGTTTTTGTCCATCTCGATGGCGGTGCCCATGGGAGCCTCAGAGCAAGTTGCTGTCGTGACTGTGAAACCGTCGGTCAAGGCACACAATGACGAGAGTGCTTCTCCGCGGAAACCAAAGGTGAGAACGCGAGAGAGGTCCTCGAAAGAGGAGAGCTTTGATGTGTAGTGCTTGAGCGCTGTGGATGCTGCTTGAACACAGCAGAGGTGGATGGGCCATCGGACGGACTGACCGATGCTGTCGTGATCCTTGGGTGCTATGCCCGTTCCATTGTCGACGACTTCTATCGATTTGAGGCCATAGTTGTAGAAACGGACGTCTATATGACGTTAGCTTGTCCTCGTCGTAGTAGCGGTGTGAACGCACCGATGGAGGTCGCGCCTGCGTCGAGGCTGTTCTCGACGAGTTCTTTGACGGCTGTTTGTAGGTCGATCACGACCTGGCCAGATGTAATGGAATGTATGGAATGTGCGTCGATGGGCTTGATGGATTCGGACATGAACCTGAGCTAGCACTGCCCTGCTCCTCACTTTATAATTTCTTCTGTATGGCTCATCACACTCGTTCAAGATGACCCACAACGACGTCCAGCTCAACCGTGCGATGCTCTTCGACCTCCTCGACGACCTTCAACAACGGATTTGGCAGTTATTTGGCTGTCAGATTCGTCTCTTCATACATGGCGGCGCCGTCATGATACTCCACCCACTCCTCTCGTCGTCCTCAACACGTCGGACGACCCGCGATATCGACTACATTCGCAGAGCTTTTGGCCACGAGTGGCGCAAAAAAGGCATATACGATGCAGAGGAACGTCTACAGTCATGCATCAACGCAACCGCCCAGCGCTTCCTCCTCGGGTGCGTATCTGCCCAGTCTGTAACGCTTTCCCCCCATTCAACGTCCCTCAGATCGGACTGGATGAACGCAGACCCCGACGTCGCACTCCCATTTGCACGAGAGTCGGTCCCACGTCTTGCTCGCCACTCACTCACGCTGACTTTCACAGTCCTCAAGGTAACCTCTACGACCCGATATACTACGACGCCAAGCAGCCCAACAACGTTGACATGAACACCATCTACTCCTCCCCCGGCCTCCTCCTCGTCGGCGTCACCATGTTCTGGGGCGTCGCCCTCAAGCTGGTCCGGTACCAGAAAGAGGATCCAACAGACATCGTCGCCATGCTCCGCCACGGCACAAAGCTCAACGGCGTACAGTGGACGCCCCAGGTCATGGAGAACTGGATAAAGACCCTCTGCTGGCCGATGGGCTATGACGCCTACCAGCCTCAGCGCATTGACGAGCTCAGGGACCGCATCCAGCACGCAGTCCGCCTCCTCCAGTGCTCGTCCGACGATCTTTCCGTTGGACGGAGTCGTTCACCCGTGCGCACCTGCCGGCCGTCGATGCATGAGCTGCGCACGCACAGCTCAGGTTCGAGTTCAAGTTCGAATTCGATTCTGGGTTCAGTTTCACACGCGCATACGCAAGGGCATGTCCACCCCCAGCCCCACCCTCAGTGGTGGGCACCCCATATTTCCGTTCATGCCTCGTCCCAAGATCAGCCGCTCGTCCTCCAACGCACAGCGTCGCACATCATGAGTCCCCTCAGCAGCCCAACCGACTCAGTGCCGATCATCTCCATGCCCGAGCCTTGGCAACACCATGGCCCTGTGGTGCCCCACATGCGGGCATTCTAACCCTACCCCTTCATTCCGTGCTGCGCATCGTCGATCGATATGCTCCCCATAACCACCATCGCTTTCGGGCGGACGAAAGTACTATTTTTGCTGGTTCACACACATACGCATATGTACGCTCGCATTCCACACTGCTGCTGCTGTTCTCATGCACTCCTCGTGTATCACTTATTATTCCGTTCTCTTTTTTGCTCTTCGTTCATCTCGCTAAATTTGCTCGCTCCACCATGATCATCAATATTTACCCGCGTGCTTGCGTCTCTCCTCTGGGTGTTCTACTCAGTCAGAACGCCTGCGTGGGGTCCGCGTTCTCGCCACTAGCGTAATTATGTACATATTATCGTCGTAGAAGAGATCTCAAACGGTACAACCCTGACACACAAAATGACGGGGCCTTGTGCTCAGCAGTGACGTGCTGCTTCAATATCCGCTCTGTAAGGTGTGCATCGTGAGCGGCTTGCCGAGTGCCGTCGGGCCCATCTGGATGTCGCGCGGATCGGTTAGTGCATCGATGAGTCATCGCTTCGAGGCTGGTCATGATCTGACAAACAAGCGCATAAACGAATACGTAATACGGGTGAACTTGAACTTAGTCATCCACACCATGACATCCACGTCGGGTGTAGTAGTGATGTGGAGATGTGGACGCGGAACTAGCCGTGGTGGATAGACAAAGGTTCGAAAGAATCGAAGCTCGTTCTTTACTTTACTCCCTGATCATGTCTGTCTTCAAACGGTACAGTTACTGTGAGTTCACCACTTTCTTTCCGCTCATCAGCTCAACTATCCCGTCCAGCCCCACAAAGACGGAGGGCCAACCAAGTCCTGCCTATCATTCCCAGTGAAATATACCTGTACATCTTTGATTTCATCGCCCCGTCCACCCCAAAGTCCCCACTCCAATCAGACGATGCAAAGACGCTCTGTAATCTCACTCGCGCCTGTCGATTCTTCGCCAACATCTGTCTCCCCCGCATATTCTGCTTTGCCCAATTCTTGGCCTGGGGTGGCAATTATGAAGCGTGCATGGGATTAGGACAATTCAGCTCAAAGCAGCCTCTTCCAATCGCCCTCTCCAGATTCATAAAGTCCTGTCGTTTCACCGGTTGGCACCGCATTCAAGCTCATGTCCAGGGCGACCCGAATTACGTACCATGGCATATCGAAGCGCTGTCACACATGCACAACCTCCGCGAGCTCCAGTTCGTGCGCTCCAAAGTGGATGTTGTGTTCTGGAGCGCGGCCGCAGCGATCCCGGCTCTCGAGGATCTGTCGTTTCACGGCTGTATATTTGATAGCGGGTCAGGTTCCGCAAAGGACATGCTGGGATCTGACGACCTCAAGAAGCCAGAGGCAATTGTCAGGCCAAAGGTGAAGGCGTCCCGAGTGTGTGTGCGCTATTGCTTCCAGCACGATCAAGCTAAGGCGTCTGTGGACGTGACACACGTGCGCACGCTCGAATGGGACCTGTCCCACCTGGAGCACATGCATTGGGTCCTGCCCCGGGACAGGTCCGAGTCTACAATCAAGGAGCTGCGCATCTACGCCACCTTGCCCGACGCGAAATACATGCCCAAGTTGCGCGTGTTCCACTTGCATGCTCCGCAGTCTCTAGAGGCGCTGTCTTTCGTGGTCGAAGAGTCGCATTCGCACAAGATGGCTCTAGATATCTTGAAATGCATGCTGGATGAAAGCAGAAACTTTGGTTTGCTTCGCTCGCTTACTCTGGAGGTTAATAAAGTCTCCGTAAGTCGGACTTGCGCCCCCTGTTTTGTTTCCGCTGATAAGTTGCATATCACCCTCCCTATAATAGACGCTACCCGGGCCCATCCAAGGTAATGTATATACATCTGTTTGTGCTAATGGTATACTTGGGCTAAAACATCACACCTTCCCGCATCTTTCGTTGCACAGCACGTCGGTCAGATGGTTTGGCGGAAATTCGACGTATCATTTGTGACCAGCTCGGTCCCACCAAGTTTTCAAGCCTCACCTACGTAGACTATTTCGGGACTGTTTTCCGTTTGGTGAACGGGAAGTGGTCGGATTGATGGCGTCATCTTGTGGTACTTTTAAACGAATGTACGATGGCGTTGGACAATGACATCGGTCGGCGTTGAAACTGCATATCATCAATAGTCTCTGATGCATGTCGAGAGGTTCAGTATGTCTCGGTTTTCGAAAGACCGGCAGCGCAGACCGGCGAAGAAGTACGGCGGTATTTCCCGCCGATCTTGGCGTTCGCGCGGCGCTTGAAAATGGCATCCCCCCGCTCGAGGTTCTGAAGCCAGTGACCATGATCTTCCGTCCTGACGATGCGGGTGAATGGACGAAGCTGAGTCGGT
>JBBPOK010000819.1:0-11122 GCA_038091415.1 Leccinum variicolor | reverse complement strand
CTTGTTCCCCCACCCATACACCCCCCCCCCCCCCCCGACGCAACAATGACGCAACCTCATCGTCGTGCCCTCGCCTCTCCGCCTCTCCCTCTTTCATCCCCCCAACAGTGACGATGACGCAACCGCAACTTCGAACAACGACGACGACGACGCGAGTCGTGCCCTTGCCTCTCTCCCTCCCCCTCTCTCACCCCCCCTGCCTCGTCAGTGACAACGACTCGTTATTGTCGTCGTCGTCCATCATCACATCCATCCTCTCCATCCTCCCCCCATACGCTCCTCCTCCTTCTCCTTCCCAAAACCCTCGTCCCTCGTCCGCCCCCTACCCATGCCGCCATCCGTCTACCACGCGCCCGTACAAGATTTTCCCGACCGCGCCCTCCCCACCCCCACCCCCGACGCTCTCGCTTCCCTTCTCGCCGCGCCCAGGCGCCCTATCGTCGCCGACATCCGGCCCCTCGGTGCCTACAACGCCTCCCACTTCACCGACAGCGTCAACATCACCGTCCTGTCCCTCATCCTCAAGCGGTCCTGCAAGCCAGGCAGCGGCTTCCAATCCCTCGCCGTTCTCACCCTCGTGCAGAAACGACGCATCATCGACACGTAGTCCCTGCCCTCGTTTCCCGCTCATCTACCACACCGCCATTAGCAGACCGAGTGCCCCATTCCTTAGTACTAGCAACGTTGAACATCCTTCGTATGCTTCCCGAATATTTTCAAGTTCTTTCCGGCCGCTGCGGCCAAGATGCGTTCAGATTTTGATGATTGTTTAGACGGTAAGTGACAACTCATAATATGCATGCTTTCACAACTAACTAGGAATCATAAAACCACCACTAACACTCGCTCCTTAGTCTCCCAATGGACTCAAGTTGCACTTCTTCATTCTCCTCGCCCGGAACGCTCCTACCCTCTACAAATACGATCGCAGAGACAGAGGTATTTTGTCCAGCAGTATCAATGTACCTGACACGCGAAGAGATCCCAAAGTCACTGTCGAGCCCATCACAGCCGACGATGCGACAACAATAACGCCGACGCTGACGAGAGACGCGACGCCTCCTTCTCCCTCACACAAAAACCTCAGCGCAACGGGACGACACGAGGCCGACACGATGACGACGACGACGACGGTGAACCCACCTTTTCCTCATCCTCACCATCCTCGGCATTCTCCCTCCCTCACGCAACAACTCAGCGCGACGGGGCGATGACGACGACGACGGTGGTGAGTACGCCGCGTCCTCATCCTCCTCATTTTCCTCATCACCCCCTCCCTTACCATCCCAGCGCGACGACGCATGGACGGGACGATGTGTCGACGCAGAGGCGTGCCATACGACACAACGACGACTTGGACGCGTGCGCGACGACGAATGACGACGCGACGCCGTCGCGCTCGTACGCAAACGTACACCATGGCCCAGCAACGTCGCACCGCACCACCCGCCCATCGTCGACGGCTTTTAAGATACAGTACAAGTCCACTGCCTTGTCCACCCGCCTCCCCGCCCTCACAATGCCCAGTACCGCCCCGTCCTTGCTCCTCCCCCCATCTCATCCTTTTAGTAAATCCTCGCTGAAGCCATTCCAAGATCTGTCATCATCAGATACATTGTCCTTACCATCACTTATGCGAGGCACCCGCCCAACCACCACCACCTCCTGGACACGCAATGCACAACAGAAGCAGGCCAAAACAATCTGGTCGATGATTGAAGACCTGGAACAAGCTAGACGACAATTCCATTGGCACGACCGTGTGGTCGGAACCGTTGCTCGTCTTGGGATTCAAGATGGAAGATCTGGAGGCGAGGTTCACGATCGATGCTACGCCTTAAACACGATCGCGGATAACCAGTTCCACTGGGAAGCAGCCCGTCACCACACTTTTGGAGACCACGAGGGCTAACAATATGGGTGAAGTGGGATGCTTTGATCGATGTTGGGTATCGTGCTGATTCCCTTTCTGTTTGTGGGGCGACAGCTATTATGCTCTCTCAGTTCAAAACCAGCTATTCTGCCATTCGACAAGCCCTTCTTGACTTCGACGATTCGACGCTGTTGATAGATGATCTGAAAGCTCAGTAAGCAGTTGCCGACCACTGATGAAGTATATCGGCCCTTTCTTACGTTTCCACAATCCATTTATCTAATGCTGCTGCCCAGATAACTTGAATAAAGGATTTTGGCGATGTCACAAAGCTGGTGATGCTGACCTTCCACGAGGTCTATCTATAGCCACCATTCTACATCGGAGATGGTGGTGGTGAAGTTCGTATTCCTTTCAGATCATGACTATCCCCAGGCTCTCGCGACGGATCGAGTGCATGATTTTCCGCCAGAGGCTCGAGTTGGACGTGGAGGAAATCTGCCCTGACCTCAAGACCGTGCGCGACGCTTGTCGGGAGTTTCGAACTTCCGAACTGTTCAAGAAAACGCTACAGGTGATGCGTGCAAGATGTCTGCTGACGAAAAAAAAAACTATCTGACGATGAGTCCAGCTGTGTTGGCCGTAGGAAATAAGTTGAATGGTTCTTCTGCGTCTCGTGGTGTGCCCGTGGTTTCCGATTAGAAGCGCTGCTAAAGGTAACACCGGCTCCTGTGAATTTGGTAAGGTTTTATTGTTGTGTTTTGCCGCGGTCCGCCACGCGTGCGTTCTTCTTTTATTTCTCGTTCTGGCACGCTGCGTACAACGCTGGGCTGGGATGGGTCCTTACGAAGCAGAGCAAGGAGCGGTGGATCATGCGCGAGATCAGCAGGTTGGGATGGCTAGATCGGGTGCGTGGGCCGGCCGTGAGGGAGCGGATTCGAGCACAGCTCGCGGGGAAGATGGGGAAGGATTGTTCCTTTGATAAGGGTGGCTGAGACTCTGATGGATCGGTGCACTAACATTTTCTTTTTTAGGAGCTCCCATTGGAGTATAACGCGTGGCTGTTGCTTCGACAGTTAGTCGACGTCATTCTCCTAAAGTACGTTTTCGCTGGAGATGGTGGTGAAGGCGCTGACGCTCTTATCATCGCGGCAGTGACTTCCTGGCGTATTGCTGTTTGCCTTTTCTTGCTTCCGAGTTCCTGAAGGACTTTCGTTCACCGTTCATGTCGTTCGGTAGGTGATCATCCCGACATCGGTCCTTTGCACGAGTGACTCGATGTGTTGCTAGCTAGATCGGCGGCATTGCGCTGATCGCCTTCAATCTCTGGGTCAAGTTGAAGGCTCATTGCGTCGTGAAAGATTACGGCTGGTACTGGGGCGACGTCTTTTTCCGCGTGGTAACCTGGTTTTCGATGGTGTGTTTGAGCTCGCACCTCACCTGATGTACTTACTCTGTCGGTAAGTCGTTCCGTTTATTCCCTTCCGAAATGCCTCGATGATGATACTTTGCAGGTTCCGCGGGCTGATATGGTCTGTCGTTGATCGTCAGCAGCTATCCCGTCTTGTTCGCGAGTCTGTTCGCACACACAGCTCAGTTTACTTCCTTGGTGTTCTTCGAGAATCCACGTGAGCCTTGCTACACTTGCTGTGAGGACGAGCATGAATGTCGTGTTAGATATCGAGTGAATGTACGGTAAACGCCAACCGATTGCTGTGTGAAAACCCATACCGTCGACCCGCCCCCAAAATCAGAAGGCTAGTGTGCTTTCAGAGTCCTCCTACCAGGACAGCACGGAAACTTTTACGACAGAAGAGAGACTACTTCTGAAACAGACTTCGAGACCAACTTCGATGTCGAGACCCCGACGGAAAGGTCGAGCAACAGCCGTATTCTATTTATGAGCCACGAGTCTCTCAGCATGATCGAGGATGGATTGCCGCAACCGCCGGCGTCGAAGCACGATCTGTATCACCAGTAATTTAGACGTGGCTTTGGCAGACTTTATAACATTGATTTACTGCGATAGGGAGTCTGTCCTTTAGGTGAGGAATTTGGCTCAGCCTAATTCCCCATATATCAGGTTTTCGGATGCGAAGTTGTTGCTGCTGATATTCTACATATCGATCGCTTCTTGTCTTCCGATCATGCCAATGTCATCAGGCGACCCTTGCGTTGCATTTTGCCCACGCTTCAACTCAGTGCATCTTCCACAAATTTGAATTGGGTCTTCTTCTGCAAGCACAAACTTGATCCAAGTTCCTTGATCGCCACTTCCTCAAGAACTATCCATATCATGACAATGGCGAGGGCGCGGTGCAGGAGGCGTCCACAAATTGGATATCGCTGTTCCAACATGAGCTCGTGCATGACTTACAGTTTGTATTCTCGTTGCCTCTTGCTCTTCTGTCCCACTAATATAATCTTCTTTACAATGTACCTTGTTGGTCTCCCCTGGAAGACCTATGATTTGCCAAATACGTGGACGGATGATGATCTTTTGTACCATACGTTGGGAGCAGTACGTTCGGTTCATTCCAGTTGTTTATCTTGATGTTCATTCTTGACAGTTGTTGATCGGTCTTCACACATGGGCTGCCATGGAGTCGTATGAAGTCCTCGGCGATATTGGTAGTCAACTTCACTCCATCAGAAAACTTTCGCTGATTTGACGTGCTCAGGCCTGGGATGGCTTTATGGAGACTTTTTCGCACAAGGCTTTCCTACATCAGCAAAGTCAGGTCTTGCTGTCCAGCACTGTCCAGCACTGTCCAGTGATCCATAGTGCCATAGTACACACAGCGAGGGTCCATGTGGACAGCACTATGATAGTGGTCTCCAAGTACTTTGATTGTATATTCATATTATCAAGCTAGTCATAGTTTTAACTAAATTCATTGTATCAGGCTGCTGATAGCTTATGACTGTCTTTTGGAGTGTGATATTATTTATCAGGAATAGTGTCTACTAAACTTTTGCTCAGATTAATAGAATGGGACAATGTTACAACTGATGAAATGATGTTAGAGGGTTGGTTAAAGCAAGAGAATGTAATAGCATTGCTCAAATTCACAGAATGGGACAAAGTTGCAACTGATGAAAGGATGTCAGGGTGTTGGTTAGAGTCAGAGAATGTAATGGAATTGAAACATATGAAAGAACATACATGTTAGTAAGACTAGATCCAATTGATAGCATTGAAGAATGCAAAAGAAAAGATAAGCTACCGAGACTAAGACAACCCAATAGTGTTGATGGTATTGATAGAACGTACTAGGTATTAGGTGGCAGACAGACAATACCTGGCACGATGAGCTCATTAGAAATCATGATATTGAACTATATTCATGCTACATGTTATATGACAGTGAGAATAGCACGGTGACATTACATCTAGTCAACCACAACACCAAACTCATCATTAGTTGTATTCCCATCATAATCATCATCTCGATGTTCTCCACCGATGCTATTGAAATTAAAAAACATCAAATTAACATAGTGGGAAAAACTTACATGCCAGTACGTGCAATTTCGCGACACATATAATCAAGCTTGTCTCCGTGCAGCTCATGTTGCTCAAGCTGCTCGACGAGGCCACAAAACCTTTGCCATTTCGAGTGGTAGAGATCCCCGGAGAAGTTGGGGAACTTAGGCTTCCCATACATCCTGTATCCATCAAGAATGCATCTGATCTATTAACAATACAATTAGAATACCCCAGTAGGTTGCTTCGGACTCACTGCAGTCACGGCCAGGCATAAAGTACCATTTGGGATTCGTGTCCCGAATTCATCAGGGCGAAGGTTACCGATACGGTTGTGACGGCCGTATAGGAACACGTGAAGCAGCTCACGCACAGCGGGATGTCCAAAATTATTAGTATGGCCCTGATAAACTCGAAGTAAGTCATGGGCAGGGTAACACGGCAAAGACACACATCGTCATCTCTACCACCGTGAGCGAACGTGGACTGAGTGATCAACCTATCAGCGGCAGCCTTGACGTGGCGATGGGTGTCGACTTTAGACATGTCCGAATTTCGGGGGGGGAATATGTCATAGTGGGAGCGCACGGTAATCTTTGCTGCCTTCTTGATCTCGCCCCGCCACGAAGCGATGTCATCAAACAGCTATGAACAATGATTAGTACGGGCGGCGTGAAAACGCTTGAACGGCACACCAATGCAATCATAGACGGTTTATACTTGGGATAATAGTGATTGTCGACCGACCGGTCCTCCCGCTTCCACCTCTCCATCGTCATATTCACGCAGTCCGTGATGAAGCCTTGCATAGCCGCTCGCCGGTTTCTGGGCCAAGGGTCACGGATTGCAAGGTAAGTACGAGTCTCCACCTTGCAGTCGTCAATGAAATCCTTCCACATGGCAGGATAGAAACCGAGCTGCGTAGGGTCAGTACATTTGTCCGTCTTAGTCGTCTTCGTGAAACGTTTGCTGCGAGGCTGGGGATCATCGTCATCGTCATTGTTGTCCCCGCCGCCGTTGTCGTCAATCGCATCCCGGATCGGGTTCTCTTCGTCAGCCAGCTGTTGTAACGCCAGTAGCTCGGCGGGAGACGGTGGACGAGGTTGGCCGTTTCTAGCGTGGTGCTCATCGAGGACATTGGTACTCTGTACAAGCATTCCCGGTACAGTTTGATCGAGATCGATAATAGCACATACCTCGCCTTGTTCTTGTCGTCTTTTCGCGCTGCGGGACTTGGGTGCGGCCTGTCAATGCGAATTAGTAGACGGTTAGACCGCAGAAAGAATTATACACGACGGGCGTACCATCATTTCGTCACCCGAACCACCCATCCTGGTGTCTTGAGCATACCTAAGACCCTGCCTATTTACCTCGCCTTCCTCCGAATGATCTTTATCCCTTAAATACTCATCCGAATCTGGGAAGTAAAGGCGGTCCTGGTCTTCCAAGTTGTTCAAGTCCGAGTCGATAGTATCCTCCTCTGGATCTACTGCGTGCCTACGTCGAGACTCGTTAGCTTTGGTCTCCAACTGTCTCTGTACCCGGGCCTCTGCAATAATCCTCCGGCCGTTGGCAAGAGTGTTCTTCCGAGTCGGTGACGGTGGCTGCGGATCATTAGCATAGTCCCTTCGCGTGACTAATTACTCACAGCCTGGATTCCTGACTTCTTGGCCTGCGAGGCCTTGGGGGCGGACAGAGCGACATGTTGCTGAATGATGTTATTCGTGAGAAAGCAAAGTGGAGTGAGAGTTCGAAGTGAGACTTGCCTTTTTTGTCCTTCGGCCTGGAGTTTCCGGTGCTAACGGGTTGCGAGCTTCACCAGCAAACTGGTCGATCTGCTGTTTCTGGCCAGGGAGAGAGACAGCCGTACCGACCCTTTTGAGCTGCTCCGCTGCGCCTCCCGTGCCTTTAGTGCTTCGATCACTTCGACGAGGGCCCGGGCTTGCCGCCTTGCGCTTCTTTGACTGAGTGTGCCCAGTCCCTTCTCCGTCAGACATCTGCCGTTTGTCTGATTTGCCAGCCATACGGGCAGTGTTCGTGAATGAACACGAAACAAAGAGTAACGCGATGCAAAGAGTAACACGAAGTAAAGAGTTAAAACGGGACAACAATCGCATAAAACACAAAACACAATGTTTATATATACGCGGAATATTTACAATTTGAAATGAATATGTAATCTACCACAAACACGGACGCGTCGTGCAGAACATAGTTCTACCAAGACCTCGGTACTGCACAATGAGGCTGAACACAATATGAATCAATTGCGGGGAGGCAACCAGGCAGTACCAATCGATCCGGAACTATTGTTTCGCCTTCTCTTTGTAAGCATACTCGGCGATGACGGAGGTGATGGGGGAGGCCGCTTTGGCCTATCTGGGAGGGATGGATTGGCGGGGGGTTCAGGCAACCGGAGTGGCGCAGGGAAAGGGAAAACGTCAGAATCTGGGAGAACGACCATGTGTTCCGTCAGCAATGCTATGATAGTTCGATGAGTGAGTGGCATTGTGGAACCCTGCTGGTTCGCTGGACGTGCTCTGCGAATGTCTTCTTTCTGGACTCGGTCCTTCCATCTCCGGGCCAGAACCCTCATATTGCTAAAATAGGGAGTGAACTGGCCCTCGATCTTGTTATTGGGGGCGTGGATCAGTGTGTTCTTTGCGTTTACTGCATTTGACAGTCCACCGGGAGCCAGTGCCCCTTCTCCCCACGAGTGGGACATAGTGCAGTTGTCCACTTTCGGTGGGGTCTCGATAGATTTGTTGGGGCCGGCAAAGGAGACACATATCCATACAAAAACATAAAAAAACGATTCAAGATCGTCTGCAATTTCGTGCTGCAGGTGCTCCACCCCTGCCTCGACCTTCCGCAGGATTGCCAATGATGTGAATGGCAAAGTACCCTGTCGAGACTCTTAAGAACTTAAGGGGGAAGAGTAAATTTGCATTACTTACCGTTCCAAATGGGTACTGGACCGATTGGTTTAGATGAACCGCGTAATCATAATCAATAAGCACCAGTTTCCGAATCGCGTCCGAGTCAGTCCCACAGTCAAACACCATGTTATTGGGGCTTATATCCCTGTGAAGGATGCCTTTATCGAGAACAAGCCGCTCGTGGACTTAAAAGTTACTGGTCAGGACTTATTTCCAACAAGACCATAAGACTTACTTTCAAGCCCTTGTATCAATCCGGCAAGGAATTCCTTCTGGGATCTGAACGTTGAGAACGGACGACCCACCGGCCTCATCAGCAGACGCCTGTGCACACGAGGCGCGAATTTTTGGGGAGTCAAGCCTTCCGGCCAATAGCGCATGGTGTCGTCGACCCGCCCATTGTGGCAGACTGACCAGGATTCGACGAGGGAAGGTACGCCTGTTACACCAGCGATTTTTTTGAGAATAGAGCTCTCGTGCTCTACCAACACCTTCTCGACCCAGCTCTCTTTGAGCACAATATCATACTCGTCAACTTTAACCCCATCTCGGCGTACGGGCGCTGTGTGTTCTCGAACATGGAAACAAACGGTGCCACGGCCGATAAAGCCATTACTCGCCCATAAGATAGAGATGATGTCAAATCCGACGCCATCAACGTTGACGGTGCCGATGAAAGGGGGACGCAGAGATCGCGGGATGGATGGATAGAATTGTAGGTGGAGAGTCGGATCAAATCCGAGGACGCTCTTATCTCCGTGAGCGAAAGCGTAGATGATTTGACATGCCTCCTTGACTTGGCGGTGGTAGTCGATCGGATGAGATATCTGGGCCCCAGAACGGTCAAAATAGTGCACGCGCAACTCAGAGGCGGCAAAGGAGAGGGCGAGAACATGACGTCGCCACGGCTGAGAGGACAGAAGAATATAAGCTTTGGTGTTGAGAGTCTTGATAAGAGTCCTGTTATCCTGGAGCCTACTAGCTGTGATCTCGCCGATCGCCTTGGGACTCTTCCAGGTGATAGAGTCGCAGTCGTTTTCGAGGAGACCATTAGCACCCTCGATCAGAAGGAGATCGGGTTTTCGAGACCACTGGGATTCCCCGTCTTCTGACCCCAACTCCTTGGTGGAGAACATTCCATACCACCGCCGACGAACCTGGTTGGAGCTGGCCGCAGATTCGTTGGAATCGCATAGCATTAGTGCAGCAGCTAGTGCGTTCAAGAACGCAGCGTGACGACTCTCCGGGGTATCCTTTGTCACCCGTTTCTCTCTCTTCTTGCCCTCCGAATAGTCTTGATCTTGCGATGAGTCCCCGTCGTAGGCTGCGCCTCTGAGATTTGGCCCCTCTTGAGGCCCCTCGTCGGAACCGAAATTCATCGGTTCAGTATCTTCGACGTCGGTGTGGCGCTGACCACCGGGGTCCTGCAAGGCGGGACCTTCGTCACGGTCATCGCGGAGCACGGGACTAGGTAGCTTGGGGTCCGCAAAATGTTCATCGATCACTTCTTCAACTCGATCAATAGATGCCTCGTTGACCGGTGCCGTCCCGCCAACTTCAAGGTTCCACTTTTTTCTACGCACATCATACAGGACTTCCTCGGGGTCGCCGCCATCGCTGTTTTGGTAGTCTTCATCCTTCCTCTTCCCCTTTCCATCGCCGCCATCGCCGTTTTGGTAGTCTTCATCCTTCCCCTTCCCCTTTCCCTTTCCCTTTCCCTTCCCCTTCCCCTTTCCCTTTCCCTTTCCCTTCCCCTTCCCCTTCCCCTTCTCATTCTCATTCTCATTCCCCTTGCCTCCCCCTCCCGTTTTCCTCGCATTCTTCACTGATCCTTCTTCACCTCCTACATTTCCTCTGTCGGGTCGATTACGCGGGCGGAGATTGTACGCCATATTACTTGGTTCAGGCTTGTTTGAACGCGTGAGCTTGGTAGTAGATTTTCGTAGCTGGTGGTAACCTCGGTTCAGGGAAGCCGGAAGGTCATCTTTGTCCAGAAATGCGATGTTGGGGAAGAGCCGTGAGATGAGCCCTGGATACGAAGCTGGAAGGGGAGTCTTGGATTCATCCAGAACGCGCTGGCGCAACTCCCGAGCGATCAAGTCATCCATAACACTGACAGGACGACCGTCCGGTGGGGTGACGGCTGAGCTCAGTTTTTGCAAATAGTCAGTTGCGTAGGGCATGAAAGATTATGCTTAGTAAGGCACGCCAAACGCCAAACTCCGAGTCTCCGAAGACAGTGTCGGTACCTTCGGTCTCAGAGCTTGGGGCCTTGAGGCTATTATGCCAGTGGTAGGCAACTTTTTGACACACCAGACTGATTTGAAGGTCCTCTTGACGACCTGGAAACACGGCGTGAAATGAATGTATAAGTAAACTGCCAAGACTCGACGTATTCAACATGCGTGCCACAAGAACATTCCCGAAGTTCCGATCGGAAGCGCAGTTAAATTCCCCAAGTTGAGTCAACTTTCAAACTTTTGTTCTGACATGATGTGGTGATCGGCTTCCAAGATGTGGGCAGTGAGGAGAGAGAAAGATGGAAGTATTCTCCGGAAGGATCTCGTGGCGTTTCGCTTAGTTACTTGACATATTGTTCGTCGGCGTCGGAGTGGTGATTCGAGAATAGAAATCAGATTATTGGTCTATTAGTCTATTAGTCTACTTTAGAAGTGCACTCAGTCTAAAATCGATTCGGAGGAAACGGTGGTTGTTTCAAAGATTATAGAATATGACAATACGGAGTACTAGAGCTACGCAGTACCTCTCGAGAACCAAGACAAATGCAGCATAATATCTAGAATTGAAATGCGGGATTGAAAA
>JBBPOK010000818.1:0-11132 GCA_038091415.1 Leccinum variicolor | reverse complement strand
GCTTAGGACCGGTCCTAAACGGTTCGGTTGCGGTCCTGGAAGATGCGCAGAGTTTTTAGGACCGGTTTCGGTCCGGTTGCCTCATTTTTGGCCAAAAAACCGGACTGAACCGGACTTTTAAACACTAAGCGCAGCCGAATGACTGCAAGTTCACGGGATCAGGGCCCGGGGCCCGCCAACTCAGTGTGCACCAACCTGATCCAGATCAATGCGGTGCAAAACCAGATCAGCAGTCTGCGTGATACTCTTTCGTCTACTCTGCGTGATTCCATAGGCACCATACACAATGCCACAAGGGCACTTTATTCAATTCCTTTCTTTCAAGAAGACTCAGAAGACGCTCCGGACAGAGTCTTGCGGGTCGGTGCAATGTTTGCAAACAATGTTGGTATAGCTTCTTTTTTTCTTGGTTTAAGTAACCCGGACTGTGAAAAGTATGCCAAAAAACTGTATATCAGTGGTGTCAAGCAGTATATCAACCCTTTCTCCGCTGGTCCTAGTAGCATGTTTGATTGATTTGTTGTTACTACTTGCTACATACAAATATCTTGCTTGTAATGGTACAAAATGTACTATGTGCCAAATGTCATTGTAGCAGGCAAGCAGGAATATGGTTGCCGGTGTTGGTTGAGCAAAGAATCATGACACTGGAGGCTCGGAGTACCGTTGGCAGAGAAGAACAGACTTGGACTAACAGCAACGGCATCATCATAATGACCGCCGGACCAGAACGAGTCAGGGTGATAGTAATACAGACTCGGAGTGTGCTACATGATCATACTACGTACAGAATTTTAATCAAGGTCATCATTGGAACCGTCATCTTCATCCGAGCATGATTCCAAGTCCACGACTTGAAGTTGCCGCTGCCTCTATATCTCCAGATAATCATTCCACATTGCACTGGCAATATTGTCACACATCTCCCGAGCCCCCTCATTCAGCGTATCAACCTCCAATCCTGCATTCCTGTCATGGTCAGCCTGATTACCATTGTTACCATTGTTCTCCGAGTCCTTGTCAGTACTAGCATCATCCTCTTCATCCATAGGATCGTGAATACGGATATAGTTATGCATTACACAAAGCGCAGCTGGTATTTTTTATTGTACTTCGAGAAAACTTGGATGCAAGTAGAAGAATTTTGAACCGGGCTTTCATCATGCCGAATATATGTTCAACCACGTTCTGACTCAGAGCGGATGCATGACATAGGTTGAAAAGTTCTTCTTTATTTTGAGGGCTACAAAATAGACAACAATTGGGTAAATCAAAGAAGACATAGATCGTGATATACTGTGTACCGAACTGCTGCTCGTCCCCACTCTGCAAGATGGTAGCGAACACTCTGATAAGGAACAAGCAACTGTGGACTTAATGCATAACCTGCATCAGCAAGTAGATACTTGCCGACAGGAATATGTAGGTTGGTAGCGATCGCATCATTGAACACCTTTGCATCCGCGGCGGACCCTTCCCACCCACAGAGTGTGTAGATAAATTTGAGGTCAAAGTCTGCCACGAAGAGTCCATTTTGCAATAGGAAACCCTTGCGGTTCCGGTATGCAGCACGAAGGTTCCCTGGAGGAGCGATGGGGATATAAGAGCCATCAATCTCGCTGATTGCGTTGCGGAAGTAGGGATAGAATTTTGGGTTATGTTGTATCTTTGAAGGAACAGAATCACCGGCAGGAAAATGGACATATGTGGTGTAAAATGGTGGACAAGCAAAGAAATCGAGTGTTTGCTTGAAGTAGCTGCAGCTAAATGAATCAGTCAAATAAGATTAGATCACAATGGAGTACTCATGTGATATTGTATCACTGGAGCGTTGAAACTGCTTGCCTACATGGCCCACCGAAAGGCCTGTTTTACATGTATACAAAAATATCGCAACTTGTTCCTCTAACGTGACCCTCCTTGAATCATGCTGCCCTGCTTGACATAGTTCCTGTATCAAATGCAAGAAAACATCTTTCTTCATCCCAAGCTCATGGTGGATACAATTTGGATTGCCTGCAATGAGTTCGAGGACCCATTGGTGTCCGATGAGTTTAGACGTGTGATAAGGGATCAGCTGACGTCTGGCTGGTGGAAAGTCGTGGTCTTGGCTAGTAGTGAGCTCGACAAGTAAGGAATTGAGAGCCTCAATTATTGTTGTGATGCTGCGCACGATCTGGTAACGGAGAGCAAGCAGTAGGGGCATGATGGACTTCAAGCACATCCCACACTCATGTTTGAGCTCCGACTCAAGCTACAGTGCATGCCGGCAGATCCTGTGACCACGGAACAAACAAGACAACACAGGGACTATGGGTCGAGATTCTATTCCGTTCTGGCTCTAAGTGCAAAAGGCACACACCCTTAAGTGCAAGACCAGTTTCAGTTGCAACTGGTCAAAACTGGTCTTGCAACCGGGTGCAACCGTTCCGGACTCTTGGTCTTGGTTGCAAACATTTTCAAACCTCTTTCAACCAGTCTTGGTCCGGTTGTCTCAATTTTTGGCAAAAAACTGGACTGGACTGGACTTTAAAACACTACTTACATCTTTGGTGGGCATTGTTCTATTCTTTCATTTCAAACTCTTGCCATCTGCAGACATGCTTGAACAATGTATCAATTGATATCATTGTCTTCACTAGGAGTGATAACATTCTAGCTATCATGCAAACAACAAGCTGAAATTCATGATTGCCAGAAAGATCATGGTGCTCTATGCAGTGTACATATCGATGATTCAACAGAAGATATTCATGTTTGTTACCAAGTACTTTTGCACCTGATAAAGCAATTAATGATAAGATTGAAATGTGAATGATAGAATAATGCACCAAAGAATTCAGTGCCATGTGGGAATTTGGATTTCTGTAAGAAAATAATAATTTATTGTAGGTGATTGAGGTTTCCAAGTGATGGATGGAGATCATGCAAGGACAGATCACATTCATGATGAGTCCACACAAGTGCATGGCGGAGATTATTGATGAATCCAGAGTTGGGCGCAAGTCACTAAGGTGTTGTGTCTGCGAGTTTCTATTTGAGACACAATAAAAGTGCCTCAAGGCAATCCAAAATTTGGAAAGGCATCTTGATTGGGAGTGGAGGTGGGTGGTTATGGGAGTTGGTTGACAAAACAAGAATACGGGCGCAGTCATGAAAATCATTTGGAATATATATATCATACATACTCATGCATTTTGCACTGCTATAAATGAGAACACCACAATGCACCTCATTGGATTCATCACTGTGCCAATACACTTACTCAAATGTTTGTCATTGCACTTGTTTCAGAGGGTGTGCATACAAATGTTTGGTGAACAGAAGGATTGATTTTGCAACTGTTCTGATGAGATAGCATATATTGTGCCCTGCTAACATCTCTTTTTGAAGAAAATTTCCTGTATGGCAGCATGCTACTCCTTCGTACACCTCAGAACCCTTACTCTACCTTGACCACTCTTGCCTCCATCTACATAACCTTCTCACTTGACCTCAGCCTCATCACCTCACCTGTGTAAGTGTCCGCCCTCACCTTCATACACCTAGCCCTTACTCTACCTCGACCTTGCCAACTCATTGCCCTTGCCTTCGCCCTCGTCCGCTCTTGCCTTTGCATACACAGCTCGTATTCTTGCTCAACCTTAGTCTCAGCCTCACCACCTTGATATGCCATCAACCCTCACCTTCATACATCCACCCTGCCCTTACTTTACCTCAACCACCCTTGCCTCCGTGCATGCAGCCTTCTCGCTTGACCTCAGCCTCATCACCTTTCTTGTGTAAATGCCAGTGTATATATGTACATGCTCCTCCTCCGTGTTTGCCCTCACCTCTCTTTTTTGTGAAGGGCTATATCCTAATTTTCTTTGTGAAGGGCTGCTATTTTTGTATGAAGGGCTTTATTGAATAATTCAAATTGTTATGTAAGGGGCTTCATTTTATTCATTCTGTCAAATTCATATCCACACTATATCATATGTCATTTATAGTTGCAATCCTCTAAATACTTCTGTCCATACTATATTGGTAGTCTTTGTATTTCTTTGATTGTCAGGGAAAAGGACTTTGATGTTTCTGGGATGTGTACAATGTGAAAGGGCCATATATAGTTGTCCATGAGAAAACACAGGATTTCCAAGATTGAGTCCAACATGATTAAGAGTTTGACCTTAAGCCTTGTTAATGGTCAATGCATAGGCCCAGATGAATAGAAAATTGTAATTGACAAAATGGAACAGGGGAATCTTCCAGACCAGAATCAAGAGCCATGCGAGGAATGAAGACTACATTGTCATCACCAGCTGCATTCAACACTCTAGACTCCAAGATGCAAGGGGTATGTCTGAGCAATCTCAATTGAGTACCATTGTAGAGGCCATGAATAGGATCTAAATTTCTCAATAGCATAAGTCTTTTGTGTCATGCTGGATAACAGGCAAGATTTGTCTGAAATCTCCACTCATCAGGACAGTGATGCCTCCACATGCAAGATCCTGGTTAAGCAGGTCACAAAGAATGCACTCTCACATTCTACAACATAATAATGATGTTGAGAAGCCACTTCATCCCAGATAATAAGAGCAGTCTGTTTCAAGAGTTGATGGTTGACATCATCCTTTCTGATATTGCAGGTGCTCTGATCATGACAGGGAATGGGAATTTTGAAGTGAGAATGTACAGTATGACCACCAGGAAGGAGCAAAAATGCCAGACCAGTAGAAGCAACATAGAGAACCACTTCACCCCTTGAACAAACAGAAGCAGCAATGAGCTTAGCAAGATAGGTCTTGCCACAACCACCTCCACTATGAAGAAAGAATGAGGTCCCTCTGGTGTAAATGACACTTTCCATGACTGCATTGAGGCTCCCCTCTGTTCAGGATTGAGAGTAGGAAGGCCTCTTTGAACAAAGTCCTGTAAGTCCTGTATGTTGCACTGCAGCTACTCATTGATGAGTTGGTTGCCATCTTGCAGACCCCAATTTACTTGTGGTAGAGGCATTTGTGGATAGTCCTGCAAGGCCTTGCCATGTCTCTTAAGGCCCTGAGCTATGAGATAGAGTCCATAGTCATAGATCTGGTCTTGATGAATATGGTGGGTATTGATGAGATGATGTCTTAGATCATCACAAAGATACACCACAGTCTGTCTTCCAGATAAATGAATTGACAAACAATAGACAACAGGCTACTCCATATGCATGGGAAACTCAAAGATGTTGTGACATGTAGCAGAGATGCATCTTGCATCAAGATAGGTATGAATTTCATCATGACCTTCAGCTTGGATGGTAGCACAATCAAGACCCTTGTAAATGTACTTGTGGATATATTTGACTGCCTTGATAGAACCACAGACCTCCAAATTGATGTGACAGTTGAATTTGACCAAGAGTTCTCTAGGATGAGGAACAACATCTTTATTGGTGTAGATATGCTGGTTTTTCTCAACAGTCCTTCTATTGTCAGGTCTAGCATAAGCAGAATATCAACTCTCCTTAATAATGGTCTGATGAGTGAATGCTTTTGGAAACTGTTTCTTGCAGACATTATTCTCAAGACATCTCTAAGGAGTGCAAGGCCCATGAAACATAGTAGAGACAGCAGAATGGAGTTGAGGATATAGATCAGGATCAGGAATTTGTGCAGAGATAATGCCATCAATTTGCTCCACAGTATGGATCTTATGTCTCTCCTCCAGAAAGACAAAGCCAGCCACAGGACCAAAGTAACCATTATGGATCATTTTCAAGAGTGCTTGTTGTTTGGCATGAAAGAGCAATCAAGTCAGGCCTATTTGTGGCACTTTATCCTATCATGATAAATGAATGATTAATAATGTTCAATGAATGACTGGAAATAAAATCCAGTAATTTCAGGCCAGCTACCATTAGCAGTCATGGTGAGAAAGAGATCAGGCTTCTTGTATTCTCTGCAAATAGCCAAGGAATCTTGAAGAAGTTGGTGCATATAGCAAAGACTACCCATATGAGAGGAAGGCAGGATAACACAACCCACTTGAGCCATATCTTGACTAGGATTATCATGCAAGCAATCTCTCAAACCTTGATGCAAATCAGCCCTGATTGTATCTGATTATTTGCCACCCAAGTGAGATTACATTGCTCAATGGAAGCCCAAGCATTACAGACCAGCTGCTGAAACAGTTTTTGACCCTTGAAGATATTTGGTGGTTCTATTTCTAAAGGGCGTATATGAAGTCTATAGGCATACCACAATAGCTGAGTGACTTTCTTGGAGCAATGTGGTTGACCATCAGCAATCTGAAGTGGAATGTTCAAATTCCAGTCATCTCTCCATGTGGAAAAAGAGAACATAGTTAAGGGTAAAATAGACTGGATGCAAATTGCTGATATAACATAGTCCACCACTTTGAAGATGAACAACAACAATGTCATGATGAGCTCCAACATGTTGAGAATGTTGATCAGAAACTATGACAGCTACCTCATCCACAGTAGGCACATTGTAGTGTCTTGGATCATTGCCTTGTTGCAGAGAAATGCGCATATGAACATTTGTATGTTCCTCAGGTGTTTTGGCCTATGTGAACAAAATGATAATAAACATGCTATATACTGGAAAAAAATAATAGCAAAGTAACTGATCCTTATGACATCATGAGCTTGTTGATAAATTGCAGCATATGGGTGAGAGACTCTTAGCATTTGATGGAGATCCAGTAAAATACCACAATTAAGCTGTAAATTATGATTGAAGCTGATATTGATGGCTTCTTCTGGATCATAGACATAGAGTTGAGCATAGCAAGGGTCCTGACCATCTGGTGGAATTAAAGCACCCATGAGATAATAAAGAGCACCATGGATACAAAAAGATTGGAAACCAGATCCTTAAAGAGCTTGATTATCCATATCAACACCAACTGATGTAGGCATTGTTGTACTGGCAGTTTGTGTTTTTGAACTAAGCAAAATTCTGAGGATCATCATATAAAGCCTGCAAAGGTGCTGGCCATTGTTAAATAGCAAGAAGATTGACTTGGCCTTGAAGACAACATATGCCAAAGCGAGGATTACA
The DNA here is from genome assembly GCA_038091415.1 of Leccinum variicolor. NCBI lineage: Eukaryota > Fungi > Basidiomycota > Agaricomycetes > Boletales > Boletaceae > Leccinum > Leccinum variicolor. The sequence continues at coordinate 4,068 of JBBPOK010000818.1, read as the reverse complement.
AACACCAGAGTTAGAGAGCTTTTCAGAGAGGAAATGTAAAGCATGACATTTTGGACACTGGATATTCATAAGTCCCAAAGAGTGAGGTTCAATGGGCTCAACATATGGTCTACTACCAGGTGGAATGTGATTTGAGGGATGTGGCAAGGGATTAGGGTCTGGATCTGGTCCTGGGTCTAATCCTGGGTCTGGGTCTGGATCTTGATCTCCTGGTTCTGGTTCTAGGTCTTGGCCTTCTGGGTCTGGATCTTCTGGTCTTAAATCTCTAACCTGTTGTCTTTCTTGGTCCTGCTTATAATGCTCTGCTGATCTCTGACTATATTCTCCTAAAGCCTCTGAGAGCAAGGCCTGAGACAGCTGTTGGATTTGTTCAATCTCCAGTTGTTGTTGATATCTATGCTCTTCCTCTGCTCTTTGTATTCCTCTTTGCCTTTCCATCTCCAACTGCTGCTGCTGCTGCTGCTGTATCATCTGAAGCCTTTGATTATGCTGCTCCTGCTGTTGCATTTGATGATATAACTGCTCTCTGATTGCTGCCAATCTCTGTTCTTCTGCCAGTCTGATATTTTCTTGTTGTTGCTGTAGCTGTTGTAATTGAAATTGCTCCTGTTGATATTTTTGCTGTTCCCTTCTCTTTATTTCCAAGTCCACAGTAGGTGAATTAAAGAAATGTGATGGAAAATGATGTACAACAGATGCAGTAGATGATTAATTTTGTCTTCAGTTGCGACACTGCTGATGTGTATGGTTGAAGTTTTTAAGCAGACAGGCATTATAGTCTACTTGAGCATAAATATATGCAGATGGAGCAGGTGGTGGTGGTGGCAAAGCAAATGGCTGATAGGATAAAAGTGGTTGAAATGGTGGTGGTGGTGGCAAAGCAAATGGCTGATAGGATAAAAGTGGTTGAAGTGGTGTTGGTGGCGGCAAAGCAAATGGCTGATATGGTATGGGAAATGGAAGAAGTGGTGGTGGTGGTGGTACAGCATTTTGAAAGTATGGATTCATTACTCCGTTCCTATGCATTTGTTGCATATTGTGATGAGTAATCAAATGCCTGGGTATACTAGGATATCGTTGCATAGGAACAGGTGGATGTATCTATAGTTTGAATTTAATATGATTGTTATAAGTCAATAATTTGTTAAATATACTGACCACTAAAGCAGCAGGTAGATTTTCTCTGACATGATGTGGATGGCGACGGTTCGGAGGATATCCAAGTAAACATTGATCATGCTTAGCTTGGTGAGCAGCACTTTGAGTACATTGAGGAGATGTAGGAGGAGATGACCTGATTGAAATATTATGCATACTTAAAATCACTCACATAATACTCAATGAGAGTAATCCTTAGTATTCCAGAGTCCAAAGAAAAAAACCAAGAGTTCCAATAGGCCACAAAAAGTCCAAGGTCTGGCCAGATCAAATCTTGAGGCTTTGATGTCTTCAGAAAGACAACCAAGCATGTACACAATCACCTGACTTTCCTGAGTGACGGCAGCTACTAAAAGGTGACCAGTTGCAGGATATGACAGAGCTAAAGGCAGAACACTTGAGACAAAATGATGGCAACTGCAGGAAGAGGTAAACTCTCTGGCTGTGCTCAATCACGTCTCTACTCTGTACTACCATCAGAGGTCCCACCCAAAAGGGCTTAGCAACTGGCAGACACACAAAGTTGAATTTGTGAAGCCAGGTAGTAGGGACTTGGCAATACTTCTTCTACATTGTAAGGATCTTCATGGCACCACTCAAGTAAAGCAGGGGTCAGGTGCCTAATCCATGAACTTAGACTTTCACAGGTTTTTTACAAAGCCTGAAATATGATAAACATTAGTTGACATTATGCAAAATACATACATTCCACCAGCAAAGCCCAAGATCTCTTATCTTTTATTAGATCAATATCAAGATCAGCAAATTTCGAAGCTAAAAAACATTGTTTAAGGTGCTCTACTTATACAAGATGTACCTCAGAGTACATCTGAATTTTCCTGGATTTTTCCTGAATTATGGGAGTACAGAATGAAGAGATATGGTGAAAGCTGCAGATGAAGTAGCAAAGGCGGACAGATTACATAATGTGGCAGATGCCATGACAAGTGTCACGACAGACAGGTGCCATGTGGCACACATGGAATTACCAAAATAACCGAAACAACTGAAATACATGTTGGCCCAAATTCAAACTCAATTCACACTCCTCCTTTGCCCAGTAATTCTTTAGATTGATTTACTCCTCCTGGCTTCAATTCCAGTTAGATCACCTCGAAACTGCTTGGAGAATGGTACCTAAATGTGTGGGAGAGGCTAATATAGTTGCCCTGTACTGAAAATCTCAAAAATAGTGAATTGAGACCCTAATGAGAGTCAAGTCAATTATATAAGATGACAGAACACAGGATAATGAATGTAAGATGATGTTCCATGTATTTGCAAGCCCTCAGTGCTACCCATGAGGTTGTTTCAAAGTCTCTGATGTTTTTAATCTCTCTCCCACACTTTGGAAAGGCTTCTTTGACTCCTCCTGGCTTCAATACCAGTTTGAATGTTTCCAAAATGATGGGAGGATTGTGTCTATATGTCCCCCAGAGTCCCATCAAGTTGCCCTGACTATATGTACAATATATTATTTTCTGTTCCCTAAACACTTAAAATGTCAAAAATGCTGATTTGTGACCCATCAGAGAGCCCAGTAAAGCAGCTGAAGTAATGAGACTCAGCAGAATACATGTAAAGAGATCAGTGGCACATATTGTCGAGCCATCAGCATCCCCTATGTGACTGCATTGAGCAAAAAAGGGTCAGGAGGAGAACATTTCATAACATCACAGCATTTTATCCCAGTCCCAAGTTCTTCTGATATGTTGTAGATATATATGAAGGGGATGTGGGCATGGCCTCCTAGAGTCCCCATGTTGAAACTGTCAAAAATGCGAATATGTTTTCTATTTTTGCCTCTATTTTTGCATTCATCTCTTGAAATCATGCAGATCCCTCATTTAATCAGTGGGAATGGTTCAATGATTATAACAAATATACCATGTATCTATACTCCAAGAATGCATAAGGCCAGGGGTAAGCAAGGGAATGAAGGCAAAAACATTCAATGAATGATATTCCTAAAATGGCAATGTAGTAGAAGTAGTGGCTGTATTTGGTGTGCTTCTTGATTATGTAATGACATGCATGGTTGAGGCAGAAGCCCCTGTCAAGAAAGATGCAGTATCCACAACTGCGAAAATTTGTTCCAAAAAAGGAAAGTCATTATTTCTTTTTGGTGTCACAACAAATATTGTACTAATCAATCTGATCTATTTCAGATGAGATATGATCAAATGGTTTGCAAAACATTTGGTTTCAGCAACTGAATGTGGCTGGTTCACTAGCAGCCCTATTGGGTGGGGTAGTTGCCTATTGAAATGTAAGTGCATTTCTGATGGTTGCCCTTTCAATTACGTCTAAAACTGCATACAAGGCTGCACCATTGTGGTTGCCATCTTGGTTGTTGCATGATCAGGTGGCCTCTTAATGCCATTGATGGTGCACTGGCAACATGGATAAGGTCGAGGGCTTCATGCCTGCTTTTGTGGTCATTAGTGTTTTAAAGTCCAGTCCGGTCCGGTTTTTTGCCTAATTTGGGCAAGACTGAGACTGAACTGGTCCTGGGAATTTCCTGATATGGAAAAAACTGGACCAAGACCAATAAAAACCAACAAAACGGTCTTTTACAGTCTTTTCATCAGTCCAGACCAGTCCGAGACCGGTTCCCCTGTACCTGAAAAATAGAATGCATTCTTGGCTTCCTGCCCATATTTTTTTTATGTCAATCGGTTCACACGTGATTGAGTTATGATCTCAATTAACCAATGCATGTCATTCTTGACTTTATCTACTTAGAAAACCTATTTCTGAGAATAGAATAGCGTGAGATCGGCGCTTAGGGGTGGCTGTACCGATGATAGCCGGGTCACGTGGCTACATTATCCGCCAAGGATTATGTAATTCCGCCCATATGCGGCCAAGATATGGCCAATCTCGAGTCATATGTTATTTTGGAGAAGG
>JBBPOK010000817.1:0-11139 GCA_038091415.1 Leccinum variicolor | reverse complement strand
GTGCAAGCACCGAGGGAGGCAGGGCATTTTCAACATTGGAGCACTGACAACATTATAAGGCAGGCACGAGGCCGCTAGTAAGCGACGTGAGATCGAAGCCCCGTTTACATACTTGTTACTCTTGTTGTATCAGAAATCAGGCATCTGACAGATAAAGCTATTCGAACTCAGTTAGCACACACACACGGGACACACCTGCTTCATTTCGGGCTTTCTGGGTAGAATTGGGGGGTAATACCAGCCATCCAAGCTACGGATTCGGAAAGCCGCCCGGGGAGAGGCGGTTGTTATCCTCGTGTTTCCAGCGTGCACTACGAATAACTCTCCCTTGCTGTGCCGATACAAAGTTCTTCATGTTCTCGGTTTGCTTGCTGTGTTGCCCGCCGCCATCCACATTGCACTCGACGGAACGCTGGTATACATGTGATTGAATCCGGAAGTGGGTGTTATCAGCTGGCTGGTCGACCCCATGCAGGGCGACGCCGCCAATGCCGAAACTTTTGTGCGGTTGCGTTATTGTCTGACCCGGCACGGCCCTTGGAAGCACCGCACCCCCAAGAAGATCATGACCTTCCTCGTCTTCCCCTAGGCACTCGAACCGGAACGGAATGAACCTTTGGGGCTACGCTAGTGTTCCATTCTCCCCGGATACGTCCGAACCGGCATTTTGCTGGGCGTGACGCGTGATGTCACACATTGTTCGGCCGCACTAGTCTTGATTCGCAATTCCGGAGCTCTGCCTTGGCCACAATAGCGCTCTGTTTATATATTTTTTGCACCCCCACGAGCAGTGACGTGGCTTCTTCTATCAACCACCTGCTCTCACCACTGACGTCGATCTGCGTCACGATCCACCCATCGATCTCGACATCGCTCAAACAGCCGGGAGAACCTGGTCTGGTCTCTCTTCCCCCGGATCCGCGGTCTAGACCCTGAACCATTGTCACGAACATAAGCTGACTCGATACTCCGTTTCCGAACCCCCTTTTTCGACCCTTGGGGCGATCCATCTTCATCGTGGGCGACGCTAAATTCAAGGTAGCCGCGAGCGTTAATCTCGGCCCTGTTTTGCGCGCGGTGATCCAACGTTCTGCTGGCGTTACACAGCTTGGAGCGAGGGCACCAACGGTCTCACGACCCATTCTCCGTGACATTTTGGAAGCCGGAATCAGAAGGAACCAGAGACAAAGAAAGAGAGACAATGGCAGTGAGACAAAAGCTCGACACAAACATGCAACGCACGCAGCCTGCCTGTCGGATGATGTTTATCTTTGAATTGTCGCGCATCGGACGTTTATCAGGCAAGCAAGCCAGATAGATCCATCATCACCATCGTCCACCATCATATCATCGATAGATAGGCACGGATCGCCACATCAGTCAGGACCCGAGGCGGCGGATGACATGCGCAAGGTAACAGGCAACAGCGCTACAGTACGTTGGTAGCACCGGGTCTTCGGCGTGCTTCAAACGATGTCGTTCGTCCACGGTTTAGTTCCGAATTCGTTATGTTGCCCTTGGTAACTCAACAATGGAAAGAAGAGCTAAGGACAAAAAGGAACACAAGCTTGTCGGACGTTCTTGTCACTCACCACATTTACCCGATCCGCTTGCAGCTCGATCGTTGGGAGCAGCAAGCAGCATAACGGAGTCCGAATGAGAGAACCCGGCCAGCCTTGTGTTTTCCGCAATCAACTTACTGTCAGAAGGATCACGTCGGGGCGTCAAAAATAAGTGGCGGAGCTGAACGAGGCCGTAGTAGAAAGTGGAAGGGGAGGAGATAGAGGAAGGTAGGAGAAGACGCTAAAAGGATATATTTGCCAAGCCACCCATGAGGGCATGAGCCCCAGGTTCTCCCCTTCCCCTGTTGCTTGTACAACCGACTCCCGGGCCTGCAATCCTTCAAGGACCTGACCCCTGGCGGCCCGCTTTCTCGGTTAATCCTTCTCGCGGATTCGAACGAAGGGGAGGAAGGAAATGAAGACATCTCTCCTAATTCTCGCAACCTTTCATCGGAAGGAGAAGAAGAAGCAAAAGGACACCCGTCAGACAACCGACGAAGACGATTTCCCTCGATGGTATGGCAAGTCATCAAAGAAGGATGGGCAAGAGAAGAGACCCAAGGAAAATAAAACACCGACAAAACGGAAACAAGAAAGCGGAAAGCAAAACGATACACCGCTTATCGATACGATCGTCCATACAGCTAGCGCGTCCGCGCCTCTCCGAAGATCAAACGCGATAGGCATCAAGTTCGCACGACAACGATGATGCTGATACGGTGTGAAGATGACCATGACCCCTGACCATCCCGGGAAATGGTGATGCGGCTGGTTGGTTCTGATTGTTCCAACTTCTGCCGCAAACGCCAGGGGGTGTTAGATAGGTGGAGGGAGGGAATTCTGCGGGGAGCCTCGTGGTCCCGTTTGGTCCGATATCAACGTGCTGCGCCAGCACCAAGGGCGGACCGCAATCTTGGAACCGGAATCGGGTCGTCGTCGTTCTCTTCTTTCAGTGATTTAAATAATGTATAAATGGATGTGGTGTGGGGCGGTCGTCTTGTTTCGGGGTCGCTCCATGCGCTCCACTTGTCGCCGGCGTGATGGTGTCACATAGTTGCGTGCCGGGGGAGTGAGAATGAGGACTTGAGGAAATATGACAATCTAGCAGTCGGAGGATGGGAACAGGCATACTAGCTAATGTATGTGTGTACAACTGCAGGCAATCATGTCAATCCAGTGTGTGTGATCCAATGTTGAGAAGATGTGTGCGGAAGGTTCAAATGATGTGGTTTCAGTCAGGCCATCAGTTTCTTTGTTGGAAGAACGTCCTCTCCACAGCTGGATATCGATAACGACATCGTCTTTCATAACAAGTCCGATGCATTTGTTGAATGATTGCAGATTCGCATGTTGATTACTAGCATCATGTATGATGTATTTGAAAGGAGAGATGAACGGTTCGGTTCAACGCTCCCCCAAGCTGAACGAGATCATGGAGCGCGTTCGACACATATCCATTGAATAAAAATAATAAATTCTCGAATTATAGGTACATACCTTCGAATCCATTGTAATGATATATAACTGGTGAAAGTGTTACCCGTTAGACGGCGATCATTAACTCTCGGGATGATAGGCACAAAGATATGCGTTATGAGGGAGGTATCTGGTTAGAAATCCCCTCATACCGACCAGTCGGGACGTCCAAAAATGTATGTGATATGAGGGATTATGCGTTATACAAGGTATGCGTTCGACTGTACTACCGTGGCGAGAATAGACAAAAGAGAATCAACTACATAGCAAAAAATGATGAGCGTATATGATTGTAATAACGATGACGATGACGAAAAAAAGGGTTTAAGTAAAAAGAGACTGGAAGAAGCAAGAACAAAAGAGAAAATCATCATCCGAGCGTAGGAATATCCAAGCGGGTTGGAGAACTATTTACTTCTATCTAAAGATCTCGGTCATGCGCGATTAGCCCACAAATGTATAATGTTCGGACCGCCGACGATTGGGGTGGGTGCAAAGATTTCAGGTCCCCCAGAAGAAGACGACGCGTGGTTGTGATTCGAATGATAATAGTCATGCGGCGCCGGAAACGAGGCATCATCAAAATGGAGAGATAGCGCATTCGTACTAGTCACGACGATCGAATCGGAGACCACGTCGACGACGGCCCTGAGGCTGGTGTCAGGGCGCAAAACTTCCGCGACGCTGCCGCTGCCGCTGAGAGCAGATTGTGACGCGTGCCGGCGTTGCGATTGCTCGCCGCCACTCGTCCCTTCGTTCCTCCTCGTTGCATGATCACGGTGACGCGCTTGACGGTCTTGCGTTGTCTCTGAATTCCTTTCCGGATAAGACGTGCTGCGGTGACGCGGCGTCCTATCCTCCACGTTGACGTGGCCATTGCTGCGCGAGCCCGAGCTATAGTCCCCTTCGTCCTCCCTGATAAGACCCAGGCTCGATACATCCGATTCCAAGCCAGGCGCTGGTAAACTTCCAGTACCGGTAGGCGTCTCCGTCTCACCATTGCCTTCGTTAGTAACGTTATTGCTCGCAGAAGGGTCCTGGTCCACGCGTCCTCCTACGTACGATTCTCCAGCGATACTTCCTTGCCCCCTGACACCGCCACCGTTGTGAAGCCCAACGAGCAACCCAAGGCTGCCCATGCTACCCCCGCTCATACTGATGCTGTCCCTTGATAACGTTTGCACCGTTCCCCACGTGGTCTCGCTCCGCGGACTCTCGTCCACTCCCGTGATGAGAGGTGTAACAGCAACCCCACTTACGACCCTGCGGAGCCTCGTTGCGCTATCACCACCAGCGCTATTGATCCCATGACGCAGCGTACCCTCAGTCACGGTACGACGGAGGGTAAGAACCTGGCTGATCGACTGCGCGGGAACTCTCCGCCCGCCAGCGTTCGGCGGCACATCGTGGTACGTTTGATCGCCTGTCCTGCGCCCAGATCGCTCCATGTCGACCGCCTGAGTCGTGTTTCTCCTGGTAAGTCGCCTGGCTCGGCCCACCGGCGTAGCCTCTTCGTCCGGAGTCGACACAGTTCCCGGCGCACTTGGTCGCGGAACCCCCATCAATCCCAACCCACCGATGGGCTGATCAGGCGATTCATGCACAGGGAACCCGTGCACCCGATCCGACCGGTCGCTTCCATACGATGCAGGCCCAAAGCTCGGAGGTTCACTGATGATCTGGAAACCCGAGTCGTAGCCAGATCCGTAGCCCTGGAGGTATGCCTCTGCAGACGCCAGACGCGCCTCAAGGGAACCGCCGTTTGTACCAATAGCGTGGCCCCTTGAGCGGGCCTCCCGTTCATCGTCCGACCTCCTTTCTTCGACGAGCGGGTTGTGTGCCCAGCTTGGAGCTGGAGATGGTGCCACGACGACCCGGGTAGCTGCAGGGCCAGCAACTGGTTGCGATATCCCATCCGCATTGGGATGTTTCGCCTCAGCAGCAGTACGACTCGATTCTACATGCGGTCTCCTCTCTCCTTGAGGCTGAGGATGATGGTTGGTACCATTGGCTTCCTGGGTCAAGGGTCTCGTGTGTTCATCTAGGCGCGGAGCCTCGGCATGCCGCGCACGTGGAGCAGCAAGCGGCTGAGTAATCGGAGCAGAGGGGACATACTGAGTGTGCGATGCACCCCCATACGAAGTAGAGGGTCGATACCCGTTTGCGGTGGTAACAGCAGAGGTGGGCTTTGCCCTCGGAGGTGGTGCAGGATACGGCACTGCACCCAAAAGGGGATCGGAGGTATCCGCGGACCCGCCTGGCCTGGCGAAGCCAGGGAATCTGTCTAGGGGCAATGGCTCAGGGGGCGGTGGGAGGGGATTAGAAGCATTATGATAAGGTTGTCGGGCCTTGCCACGGAGAGAATCGATCTCGGCGCGAAGCCGAGACAACTGAAAAGCATGAGTGAGTCGAGGGGAGCCCTGGCTACGTTTCAACTCACTTCCCTATTTTCGAAAAGAAAACGAGTCGTCAGCGTCATCTTGCGGTGCAGACGGGGCAATGGAAAGGCTCTTACAATGTGTGTAGATTCTGTATCTCGTCGATCCTGCCTAACAGGCTTTCCTCCACTGCACGAGATGTCTTGGAGTCCTGTTGTGCATTGCGTCGATAGGCCTTCAACTCGCGGCGGACGTGCCGGAACTCTGTATGCTCTCGCTCGTTACGCTCTTGCAGTGCCTTGTATCGTTGTAGAGCAGCTAATGAGGTGCGCAAAGGATGATGCTAACTCGTGGAACAGATGAGAACGATGCCAACACAACGCGGAACAAGTCGGATCCAAGGAAATAGGAAAAGAAGACCACCTGGCAACAACGGCCTCGTGTCGTTCAACGAACAACAGGCAAGTCTCCGAGCGGGCTGGCCCACCCCAAGGTAGCGTATCGTAACGAGAACGCAGCGATACTCACAGAGGAGTCGCCGTCGGCGGAGTTATTGGAGAGCCACTCTTCGACTTCGGTGACGACCTCTATGATTTCTACATCGGGAACGTCCTCTCCGGACACGAGCGCGACACGTTGGAGGAGCTGCGTCGCTTCGGCCTCGATCGTTGCTTCGGCAGCGCCGTCGAGCTCGGGTGGACCTGCCACATGCAGTTTTTTGACACGGTCGGGCTGGAAGGCTTTCCGGCACAGAGGGCATGCGCTCGGAGAGAGGTTCCGAAGACATCTGAGCGCCGAGGATGGTGCTGTGCATTAGGCACGATCTGAGGAGTGCTGTATGGAGGGTACGCACGTGAGGCAGAAAATATGACCGCATGCTATTGCGTGGGGTGAATTAGCGGGCTCAGAAGAGATAATGTACGGGTCCAGGCAAACATCACAGAGGCTAGCGGGGTGAACCACGAGCATAGCAAATACGAAAACTGAAGAAATTGAAACCAGAAATGGCCGTCGAGGCTGATATCACCGCATAACATAAACGTGCAAACAACGAGGTTCAGTCCGCGCTCGCCAGGGTGCAAGGGTTCCCGCAATCACCCTCTTGCTTAGTCATCATGCCCTTTTAGGTAGGTCTCGTCGTTCGTCTCTTAGCGGAAAACAAGCCTTGTGGAGCTGAAATGCAAAGGTTTGACTATATCTACCCCGGAAGGCATACCAATCTCTGCCGGAGAGAGTGGTCATCAAGAAATCATTCGATTCGGGAGAAATAAGACTAGTAACGGTCTTGACTAACGTCTCCACCTTTCGCAGAAGATGAGTACGAGACCAATTTCTTTGAAGAGACCCATCGTTCGAGATTCCCTGTTGACAAGGTCAATAATTTCTTCGAATAGGAACCGTTTCAAGCAACCATTTGCCAAGGCATAAACATTGGTCGCAATTTGGATGGTTGGAATCCTTGTACTTGATGAAAATGTGTTCGCTCGAGCCAAAGGATAAGGGTACTCAAGAGCTGCGTGAGATATCATATAACAATCCGAGATATTTGACGATCGAGAGCTTCGTATTGCAGACTTCTTTGCCCTCTGAGAGTAGCTCGATGGACCGGTGATGGCAATGACACACCCAGTTGGAAAGCTGCGAAAAATAATGTTCGTGACGTCGCTACATACTCTTGGGTTTCACGGCATTCTAGGTGACCCTGTTGGAAATTGAATGACCCAGAATTTCAAAGGGAAATCATACCGATCCAGGGCATTGATCGTCATCATCTCCTTGAGCCATTGACATATCTCTCCCGTAATCTCCTTTACGGCAGCGCGCACGCTATCGTCATCTCTCGCTCCGTGAAAAAGTTACCAACGCCGCGTATTGCCTTTTTTCGAAAACAAAACATCAGCAAGGACAGAAAAGCAACTCACCGTACGATGATCTAACGAACACATGTCAGTTACGCTTGACCTGAACAGCCAAGAAAGGACATACCCGACTCTGATACTGGGACTTGTTGGTGTAGACGATCGCAGCCAGCACGATCAACAAATACAAACCCCTCCTTGCTTCTTCCTTTTCTCCCGTCGAACGCGGACCAGCGGCCTTGACAAGCCCGACAGCCGCCCACGAAGCGCCTTCCTTTGACTTGGTAGCTCCGGTTGAGACACCGTCGTGGTACACGGGAATGCACCCAGACGACCTCAACAGAGCCCAGGCAAAATGGTTCTCGAACAACGTGGACTTTGCCCAGTAATAAATCCGCCGCTGGTACGGAATGGTTGCAGCTCCGGTGGCCGCTTTAAATTGAGATGGGTCGTTGGAAAAGCTTACAAAGAGCGACGATGTCTATTGATTCGTTGTGGTGTGTGACAGCTCTGAATACGACGAATGCATCGAACAAGGGACCATGTCGACTAGGGGTGAAGGCCTTTCAGGATGATTTGCCCGTCTTGGGGCACGTTTTCTTGACGCGTGAGATACACAGAGTAAAATGCCTCAATCGTTCAATATTCTGCTATCTTGCGCAAAATTCCGTAGGCGAGCATGAGCTGCATCGTCAGTGGGAGATGCAAGGAAGGAGTGGGCAGCAATGGGTCAATTGCTGTAGAGCCACACGTAATAGTCCTTCAAGTACGGTGTTCACACCTTCCATATCTATGACTCCAGGGCAATGGACCACGAAAAAGACGATCGACCGCGGGGCAGGTGTCTCAGGTAACACCCGATGCGCGTCGATCAGCGACATTGATTACGAAAAAGTACATGCAACGAGTGGCGAGAAAGACGCCCTTTTACAACGACATGCACATGCGGACAGAAACCTAACCACACGGCATCACAGACGACGACCACGACGACCACCCTATTACAATGTGCGATCAGCTGACCTGACAGCAAGGAAAGACAACACAAGAAGCCTTACCTTTCTCCTCGTGGAATCGGTGGGAATGGGCGTCACATCTTCGATTCTGCCGACACGCATGCCCGCACGTGCAAGAGCACGCAGGGCGCTTTGTGCACCAGGACCGGGTGTTTTGGTGCCGGTGCCACCAGTGGCCCGGAGTTTGACGTGGAGTGCAGTGATACCTACTTCACGGCAGCGGGTTGCCACATCCTGAGCAGCCAACATGGCAGCGTATGGCGAGGATTCGTCACGATCGGCCTTGACCTTCATTCCACCTATCGAAACAGTTCAAATGACGCATCATTCTGCGAGGATGGCATACCACGTACCAGTAACACGGGAGATGGTTTCCCTGCCGGACAGATCGGTAACATGGACAAAGGTGTCATTAAACGAGGCATAGATGTGGGCAACGCCGAAGACGAGCTCTCCCTCCGCAACCTGAGGGCCGAGAGAGACAGTGGTTTCTTCCTTGGCAATCTTTTTCTTGGGGGCCTGTAATCATCCACGAGTCAGCGTCGTCATCCATCATAAAATATCCACCAGATCGCGGAACACGGAGACAACTGCTTTGATAGACGCGTCCCGCAATCCATAGGCGTTGAACACGTACCATTTCGACGAAGCTTGAGGCGAAGAGACGTTGACTAACACAGAGTACTTGTGGATTGGACTCACTCGATGAGCGGAGGTGCAGTGTCAAGCAGGTACAAACACAGTGTCATATGACCCCGCGAAAGCTTACATAAACAAGGCATCCACAGGGAGATCGATTGGAAGGATGCCGCTTTTCAGGCCCCTACGTCGCCGCCTATCAAACGCCCAAACTCGGGCATTTGTTTGCCGACTCATAGGGCTATGAATAAAGCTCTATCGAGAGTTTTGAGCGTGCTCAGGCCTCGCACTAATCATAATTTAGTACAGTTAATTGCCACCCCGCCATTGCATGTGGTCCATGCGAAGACTCTAGATTACCCCAAGCGCCAAGGGGCAGTTCATGTGACGGCCAACTTGAACACATATCGGTGCGTAAACTAAGTGTATTCTTCGGTAGCCTCGGCTGCTACCTTAGCGTTTGTGTAAGACTAGGGTAGCCGGCTGCTACAACACACACGCTTGTCCAAAAAAAAAGAACTCGACCAGCGTGCCTCCTGAGTCCTGCCCGACCTTCCCTACAATGTGCCGAGTGACCCGAGTCTCGCACCCTGGCTGTGCCTTGCCGGGGTCGGATCCATTTACCGTAATTTTTTGGGATTATAGAGACATATTCGTCAGTCTCTCCTTATCCGCTGATTCCCGTTTCAGATAAGAGGCCCGCTCGAATAGCACTCGAAACCCATCTCTTTCCTACACCAGATCATCCCTCTTACCATCACACATCATGACTCAGTGCTCTGCTCTCGCCGGCGCCTTGAAGAACAAGGGTAAGCCTCTTCCTCATGTCCCACCAGATCTCGCACTCAGCATACGATAGGATGGACCGATGCCGAACTCGCAGCTCAAAGTGGTGTACCCCAGCAGCGCGTTAGCGACAGTGCGTGATCTCGTCGACTGCAGGGATACGATCGCCGTTGCTCAAACCCTTCTCCCCTCTAGTCTTGTCTGGCAAAGCTAAGCCTTCCCAGCCTGAATTCAACTCGATCTGTAGCTCGCTCGGCGTCACCGGCTCCGTCAGTAACCCACATCTTATCACTGTCTCGATTGCACACTGATCGTCTCCCATGCAGTTCGACCACGTTGCCAAAGCCTAAGCGTGCGGCCCCCAGCTGATGCTGTACAATTACTAGTTGTAGCATTATCGTGATGATCGAGTGTATCTAGACGCTAACGTCGACCATTGTATATTGACTGTCACCAGTGCGATCGTCCATGGAGATCAGTCGGATAGTTCAAGACCCCTGTGTGCCCCGATATGACCTTTACCCTGCGAGCACGGCGGTACACGAAATCACAGGCTCCGGTCCGAATCAGCATTCCCCTTCGTCTCCGCGGTCGTCCGACGAGCAGGACCACACGAAGGCCTATCGATCGACAGGCCTATCTCCCGAAGTCCGAAGTCTCCCGAACACCGTAAGCGACCACACAGCAAATGTTGAACGTGGACACGTCTCGCGCGTGTGAGCAAGCGAGCCCACCGATGCGCGTCACAATCATCGTCATCCAGGCCCAACGCGCCGGTCGGACGGTCCTCGACAGCGTTGACAGCGGACCCTCACCTCATTTCATGATTGACGCGACGATCGGGGACGTTGTACGTCAATTCACCACCACTTACCAGTACATAGGTACCGCCATTACCACCACTAATGCCCCCCCTTCCCCGAACCCTAACACACGCGGACCCGAGGCGCAGAGCCAAGCCCGACTGCGAAGTCTATCTTATCTGTGGTCCCTGAACGAACGAACGACAACACGCCTGGCACGCACCTCCGTGGACAATACGACATAGGATGATCGAGAGGTCGTACGTCAAATCACTTACCCCCATTCCCTCTGGAAATTCGTATTGTGGCACCTTCCCAAGCCTTGATACACGCGGACCCGAGGCGCAACCAAACCCGACGGCGACGCCTAACTTACTGGTGGTCCCTGAATGAACGGCGACACGAGCACGATGCAGGAAGAGTTTGGAGAAGGGTTTAGCACAGCAGTTTCAGCGACCCTGAAAACACGTTGCATCGACGAGGCGTGGTCAAGTTAGTTGTGGGCAAACAGAGGAAAGGGGGAATGCGAAGTCTCGAGGGAAGGAAAAGGAAGGAGCGCCGGCGCACACGGGGAATGCAAGACCTCTCTAATCGACAAACATCGCCGCCGTCAATGTCTG
>JBBPOK010000816.1:0-11179 GCA_038091415.1 Leccinum variicolor | reverse complement strand
GCCTATGAATACTACGAAATAATTCGACCTGACAGTCCATTTCATCGGAGTATGGTAATCCTATCTTCTTTCCTCAGTCGAACCATGCCTGAAACTGGTCTTGTTTAGGGATACGGTCTCTCCCGTATGACTTTCAAGAGGGGATGTCTCGCTTCCGATGTCTTCACCTGCGCGGCGCGCTATATCCGACACGCACTTGCTCTGGACGAGCGTAGGGTCAAATTCATACCAGAGTATTTTTGCGAAACGAGTCTCGACTCTGTTGAGGATGCCCTTGAGGTTCAACGTGTTGATTGTTATGTATCTGGGGGCAATCAGTCTGGCGACCGAGTCAAGGAAGTCTGGTTTCCTGGTGATCATTCAGACGTGTGGGCACCACTTCCGGGACTGCATTCATCACGCTCATGATTTCCCTTCAGAGGTGGTAAGGATAGGCCTGGCAGGATTTATCAAGCCGGAAACATATCACTGTTATGGATGTATCGAAAAGCCGCTGAACACGGTCTCGTGTTGCGCTTGACGGATGTTACCGGAGGGCCGGATGATATCGACTTTGGCACCAGTAATTCAATGAGTACCTTTTGGTGCATTGCCGAATACATTGCCATCAAGCAACAAGTACCCCTTCCGGTGGTTCGGGTAGGTGGCACTCCGTAGTATGCATCAGCTGGAATCACGTCTCATCATGCCCCACCAAAAGGTTCATGCTTCAATTTTGTATGCAAAGGGGTAGCAACATGGGGAAGAGGTTTCGACATATCTATGATGTACGAAGAGCTAGACGAACATTTCTGGGAGACAGATATGTTCGGCAGTACTGACGCACAAGAGCTGGTGAACTCGTTGGGTCGACGACGACTGTTTGCAACAGAGTCCCCTTGACAAGTTAATGTTCATGCTGCGTTTCAGTAAGTTTCACCCTCCTTTGATATACATAATAATCACTCCTCCGTGGTGTTCAGACGAGGGAAAGCGCCGCGTTACAAGTGTAACTGACTGGCAAGAGAGATTCAAAAAAATAATCGATGACAATAATTCTGTGCCACACATTAGGCTTATTGCCATCGTCGCCTATTCTGAAGCTTGTGAGTAGCTTATCTGTCTCCGATGTGTACATTACGTATAGAATTCCATTACAGCCTGCAATACCTGGGTATACTTGCCGGACCCTTCACGCCTTCATGGGATTCCTCTAAGTGCATTCCATAATGCGAGGGAATGCCTCTTTAGCATTTTGAGAGATCACAAGCCTCAATATAATTTCAGAGCAGTTGCTCTCTTGAATACCCTAACAAGACATGAGGATTTGTGAGAGTATATTCTTACCAAGGACGTCTTGGAAACTTTCATGAAGTTGGTCGATTTTACTATCGCCACCACAGCTAAAGGAAAGGTACCTAAATTTGGACGACGAGTCTGTTGCAGTTTAGTGCGTTGGATGATCATCATACCTCTTGGATTTACTCATGATCTGTCAAAGACCACCCGCAAGGATATAATCCCGAAGCTTGCGGATAAATACCTGAAATGCAAAGTGTCAAGACTCGGCCAGTTATTGGCGGTCAACTGTAAGGACGCTACCTTTGATCTACACTACACTACACTACAGTTCGTTCCAGACCCGCCATTTCTGATTGCTGCACTCCGCATGGCGTTGACCCTGGCACGAATTCCAAAAGGTATATATTCCCAAACGTTGTTGACGAGCTGCTCAAACCGCTGCTAACACGACGACAGCCAACGCGATAGTCTCTTTCGTGGAACCTAGAATCCGCGAACTAGGGAAGAAGCGTGGCAGAACAATCGGCATTTCGCCACGTAGGCTGTGTGTCTTTTGGACTTGAATTTCCTTATTTGAATTCGCGTTTAAAGAAACCTGTCTCTTCCCGGTGCACGCTTTCCTGAAAATCTCGCTAACATTTTGGTCCGCACGAACTTCAATATACACAGTTTGGTGGACAAACAAGGCAGCGGTACAGTTCCTGGGTTGACTTCCATCATGGGACTCAGTAAGTGAACTTTGGTGTTATTTCTACCCAGACTTGCTCATAACACAATCGGATCAGACGCAGAGAAACTCGAGGAAGAACACGAAAAGCTCATCGAAAAATTGACGAAGGTAGCTCAGAAGGGGAATCCTGGAGCGCGTGTATCTAGCGAAACCCGTCGGTGCTCAGTGGAACAGCACAAATAGTTTGTTTGTCGTTGCAATAGGCATCAACGATGCACGAAACTCGGTCAGCTGGGTTAGGGTTTTCGAATGTAATTCCTGGGCCACCTCTAATCGTGTGACGTATTGCAGGGTATGTATACCATCTTGTCTGTCGACCCAGTCGCTATGTTCTCATGAAGTGAAATGTCCATCACGCACACAAGCTTCGATCATACACTGTGACCATGCCCTTGAACTCGACCTAAAGATCACACTGTGACGACGACGACGAACGCGACGACGTGGCACGGTTCCCGCCTCTCCTTCTCCCTCTCCCTCTCCCTCTCCCTCTCCACGCCGTCAGCGGAACACGCTCGACACGACGTCAACGACACGTCGTCCACGTCGAACGACGTGACGACGACGTGGCACGGTGCCCGCCTCTCCCCCTCCGCCTCTCCCTCTTTCTCGCTCTCACCCACCCCAACCCGCAAGACCTCGTCCACGCCGTCAACGGAACACGCTCGACACGACGTCAACGACACGTCGTCCACGTCGAACGACGTGACGACGACGTGGCACGGTGCCCGCCTCTCCCCTTCCGCCTCTCCCTCTTTCTCGCTCTCACCCACCCCAACCCGTAAGACCTCGCCCACGCCGTCAGCGGAACACGCTCGACACAACGTCAACGACACGTCGTCCACGTCGCACGACGCGACGACGACGTGGCACGGTGCCCGCCTCTCCGCCTCCCCCCATCCCTCTCCCTCCGCCTCTCCCTCTTTCTCGCTCTCACCCACCCGCAAGACCTCGTCCACGCCGTCAACGGAACACGCTCGACACGACGTCAACGACACGGTGCCCGCCTCTCTCCCTCTCCCTCTCCCTCTCCCTCTCCCTCTCCCTCTCCCTCTTTCTCGCTCTCACCCACCTAAACCTCCGTGCATCCTACACCGCAATCAATACGGGAACAACAATCATTGTCCTGATTCAAAACACGTACTATGCACAGATTTCTGCTTCGCGTATGGACACAACCGATCGGAAAAAATTCCGGTTTTATCGTACGTCCCTCCAGCATTCAGGCAATGTGTTGATATGTTTTCTTTCGCGTCGATCGTAAAATTTAACACTTCTGTTAACGCTGCGACGCCGTTGGGCGGACCGAGCTCACACGGATCGCTCCCAACACGTGTGTTGTCGCCTTTCCCCCAGATGAACACTGGGTGGTGTTCCGAATTGGATGGTCGGTGCCAACACCTTTCCGTAACCCCGACTTTGAGTTCCTTTCGGGGTTCTATTCCACTATTTCATTTTCGCCCTTATTCGATTCGACTAACTGATTTTTTGAGGCGTGGCAAGACACAGAAGAATAAGTTCGTCTCATTCTGGTTCATCTGTAGATTAGTCCCCTGCTCGATGAAGACTTCTCTGGTAACGATCCTCTGCTTTATCCAGATGCGCTTACCCTCGGTTTTTCACCTAGCTCTTCCAATGCGTCCACACGAATATGCGCACATACCATCGTACTCTCCACATTGCCCCTCGGAGCTGCCTGTCCACATGCTTCCTATTCCATCCAGCATAAGATTTTCTCGGGCAACGCCAGGCGTGTGCCGACATGGTCTTTACGACTAGGGATGAAGAGACCATGGTTGTTGTTGACCATCATTCTGGTTTCCTACCCTCAACGACGGACCCGTTCAGATTTTTGTGTATCATCTTGCACGCCACACATCGTGGCATCACACACATCGAATTTCCCAAAGCACTTACCGAATTGTACGCAGAAAGGGCAAGGACATGTAGCCTTCAATGGCGGTTACTAAGCGAGGTCTGGATGCATAAGCTCCACGACGACCTGTAGGCGACGTCGTGGTGCAGTCGACAAGCACTGATACGGTCAACGGTACTGCGATCTCGAGCTTGACACTGCGGATCGGGAGGGTATTTGGGAGGCGAGTAGGTCAGGGTGAGAACAGGAGCAGAACGAACACGAACAAACGGGACCGGGACTCAGGTGAGCGTACGCAGCATCTGAGCCACGGCGGACGTGATGGGCGTCATTGAAGCGGGATGTGTACGCAGCCTAGCCTCGCCTGTCTTCCGCGCACGCCTGCTCGCCCTTGTTTGTCCGCCACCGCTCTCGTCCTCTTGCAATGCCTCAAGGTGTGATGATTCCGACCACTCTGAGGATGGCCGGGTACCCCGTTTTTATTTTTATTTCTGCTTTCATGCTGGTTTCTCACTCGTCTCTTGCAGCGTCTCAAGGCGGGTTCCTGACCGCTTGAGAACCACCACTGATCAATGTTCCACAAGCCATCGTGTCGACGAAGTCGGGCCCCAACTGCGTCATCGCTGCGCTTCTCATTCGAGAACGCAATGCTGCCAGAGTACGTAGTCCAACTACTTGTTTCCTACGAGATTTGATATCTGCATGCGGTCCTGCAAGGCGTGTATTAGCTAATATTTTCGTACGTCCAAGTCGTTTTACTTACTTCGGAGTTCCTACTAAGGCAACTTGACCCACCATCATGGCATTGTCAACAGAACATGTACCTGTGGCTCCAGCTGAAGTCTCTCCCAGTGGGACTCGGCTGTCAAATACGGGCTTCAACAAGTTTCCGCAAACTGCTAAAGACGGACCTGGATTTTACTCAGACAGCGCACAATATATGAAGTGGTTGAAGGCAATTGACCAGGAAGTGATGAATTTAGCGGCCCCAGATTTGAAGGAGAGCTTGGAGGACGCTGCTGGTTGGAGGTCTACTACGGCCACGTTTTCCGTCTCATTTTTTCGACGATTTCTCTGCCCTGACCCGATGGAATCAATGTCAAGACAACTCTTCCCAAAAATTTTTAGTTATTCGGCAGACTGTCCAGAACAGTAAGCAAGAATCATTTCATTTGACCAACTGGACTGATGTTTGGCCAACAGAATTTTTATTGTGAATATACGCGATCTAGGCGTATCACGGTGCTCATGGTCGCGATGCCTTATACCCAAGGATCGAGCGCCTAATTTGGCGTCTCAAAGGGACACGCCGCAATGCCAACTGTTGGCCCCCAAGGATACCGAAGGGCGGCGACGCAAGAAGGTTGTCGATGTATATGAACAGCAGTGCGCTGTTGGCGCTCTACAGATGGATTCTAGCACCATATGCCTTGTGGAATGAGATTCGCCAACGTCTCAGATACAGTAGGGGTCAATGAGTATTTTGTAATCACGAATCGTAATCATCATGATTGATCTCTCACGGTGGTACGCAAGACATTTGAAGCTTGAAGCACCTAACTTAGTACTTATATTAGAATCATGGGTTTGCTCACAGAAGGCCGTGCGACTCGCGTAATGGCACACACTGAAATCTCTTTTACTACCTCAGTTACATCGCTACATGACCCATGCGTCACGGAAATGCCAGGCGGAGGCTTGAAATCCCCATCAACCCTTTCGTCGACACCGCAACAATCTTGGGCACTTACCAATTCTGCCAGTGCACCAGATGATGTCGCCGCCACACATGAGGCTCTGTACCAATCAGTACGCTATGTTTTCTTCCCCCTGCATTTCATTTCTGATCATGATGTGTCCATAACTTTCAATTCTGAAGTCAACCCTGCTGGACCGGCCTCTCACATACCAGGAGATGGTCCAACGCTGGTGCCAGACACTGGCAAAGAGGGAAGCTGCAAGGCGAATGTTCGAAGAAGTACAGGAGGAATTAAATGGCTATGCGAACGATATCATTGAGGTTGTTGGTCAACCAACCTATTCGCACTTCCTGGCCTTGTATCTCTCTGCTCTGACTACCAAAACTCGCCGTATCATAGGTGGCATCAATTTATCATGATGTATTTACACACGACTCACATCAATCCCAGATTCCAATTTACATGTCGCATACTAAGTGCCGACGTGCACTACGTTATTTTTTAGTGCTACAGGTTATAAATCGCAAGACGTTGGCTCATTCTAGGTCAGTTGCTTTGGGATGACTCGGAAATATTTCTTTTCTGTTGTGCCAGCGTACTATTGCTTATTTGTGTCCTTTTTACAATAAATCTATGCCTGTACTTCAATTTATCCTGGGCTACAACCTTGAATCGACACGCGCTCTCGCCTCGTCGAGGACAGTATGGTGCGGCGACTGCCACGCGCTCTCTTGCATCAACCAGTACAGTTCAGGTGACGCAAGCGGCGCTATGCAAACTTAAGTTAGGCGTAGGGTACCTTTTCTGACGCTTTGCGCTGCGGCTCAGTTTTTTTTAGAAGTTTCTATAATATTAATATCGCTCCTTTTTGGCGATTCCTTGGCTGAACACGACAGTATCTATAATATCGTTCCTTTTTTGGCTATTTCTTGGGCTGGCTTGTCAGTATCTCTAATATCGTTCCTTTTTTGGCCATTTCTTGGCTGAACACGATCAGTGACTGAGTATATCTGTCTAATTTCCTCGACGCCGTTATATCATAGGCTGACAACGTGACAGCACTCGGCGACCACCCATTCCCCATTTGGCCATTTGGTGGATTTAGGAGCCCTGGCTCCCCACTATAAAGGAGGAAGCTCTACAGTAGCATTCACTCGTTCAAACCCGATCCGCTACTCGCATCATTCACTTCTCTGCTTGGTTCTCTATATTATAATGTCCACTCATTCGGGGCGCGACTCTGGTAGTGAGGCACCAAGCGGGCAGAAACGTGGTCTCCATAGTAGTGCACTAGAGTTAGGACCCCGGAAAAAGCCGTAGGTCGATTCTTAGAGCGCTCACTCGGACCTAAGACTTAACTGCAACCTAGAACAACCCAGGACCCCCTCGTGCATCACGGTCGCCATTTCGGCAGGGCGTTGCATGCCTTCTGCAACATCCAGACCCTATTAGCTAATGGTATTGTATTGATGTCGGAGGGTGCAAGTGACGACGAGGCGAATTTGACGCCTATGTATGTATCCTTACACGATTTTCGCTCATACTTCTGACAACAGATGTGACCAGCGAGAGAAAGGAATTTGCCATATTCAAGGAGCTACTGCGGATGGTGTCAGGATTGGAAGCGCGTCTCATGCGTTCATCCGAGGAAGAGGTGATGTTAGTGGGCGAGCTGGTGATGCGATCCGAGTTTTGAAGATTTCGTAATGGCTAATCCTACACTATTGAACAGATTCAGAAAGGGATCAACGGTGCCCGGGCTGACGATACAAAGGGCATGAAAACTGCCATTATCGACTGGATTACGCCCAAAGGCCAGTCTTTAAGTCCGCATATTCCACGCAACGTCAAATCCGGACGGGGCTTCAATCACGAGCGTACTGGAGCGCTCCTCTGCCCCGCTGGCCTTGACTGGGCAAACACCGAGTGAGTCCATGTCAATGCCATTTGATTATATTTGACGCCTCCACATCAGAACAAGGTCGAAGCTTGTAAATGGTCAAATTCAGGTGGCGGGCGATCAATGGCCCATCTTTCTGTACGCAAACTATACTTACGATCCGGAGGACCCGTGGAATGGGCTTTTGCGGAGCGGTCTTCTCATTTCTGTGAGTAGCACAGTCATAACGTGCATTTCTTTCGACAATTTGACCTCTCCCAGGCCTTCAAACATATCTTTACGTCGCCCAGCTCCGTCGACCAGGAGCCCAAGGCGACTCGTTCAGGCAATGCGCGTATACATGGTATGCGCGCTGTAACCAAATCGTCGATCGCTTATGTTGCAACGCAGGTTTGTTTCAGTCTCATGAATAGCTTAACAGCCGAACTTAATTCGGTCCTTGCAGGCACGCTTTGCCCTTACCTCCGCTCAGGTCTTTTCCCGTACAGACCTTATCACTGATTCCGAGCGTTTTTATTCCAGCCTCGTGGATTTACTGGGTGACCTCGAGGAAAAAGATGAGGTCGACCAGCTCTTGACGTGGTGGAACAGGTAATATTCTGTCCGTCTTTCCATTTTATTTTTGCCATTAACTGCTAGGAACAGACAGGTATTCCCATTGTACTCTGATGTTGAGCACTTACCGTCCAAGGACAGTGCTCTGGCCAGAATCCGCCAGAAACGTGCCGAACAGAGAGAGAGGCTTGCGGCTGCGGCCTCCGCTCTGTCACCTTAGTTGTTACGCTCGATCGGAGTTTCATGGTCCATGTGCTTGTGCTTTCCATAATAAGCTAGTCTATCAGATAATCAGATATGATCATCCATGGAATTATCTATAAAAGACTGTATCATGGTGATGATGTCGGGTCCACTAGGGCCTCGATTGTGCTTTACAACTTGATTGAGCATACGGCACTGCATGCCATCAGCTGTTATAATTACAGATATGGTTATGTGCTAAACATACTCTCAGTGAGTGATTATCAGTTCTAATGAACTAGAACAATCAATGTACCTTGTAGATGTGTATTATACAACTTCACTCACTGATTGCCAGTGACTGGCATTGTAATGTAGAATGGAGGTGATCCATATAGACTGATCAATAGTGCTGGTGGTGCTTGTCAAGTATGGCTGTGGTTGGAGAAGGATTATACCTGTGATCAAGATCTTAATTCTGATAAATCTTTTCAAATCTGGAAAATGAAACAAGGGATGTAGCCCATGGTGAGGTTGATCAATTTAAGTACACTGACAATGCTGATAGT
The DNA here is from genome assembly GCA_038091415.1 of Leccinum variicolor. Taxonomy (NCBI): domain Eukaryota; kingdom Fungi; phylum Basidiomycota; class Agaricomycetes; order Boletales; family Boletaceae; genus Leccinum; species Leccinum variicolor. The sequence goes on along the minus strand of JBBPOK010000816.1, from coordinate 2,385 downwards.
GTGCATAATATAACTTCACACTTGCAGTGATTTGAAAATTTGATCAAGCTCAACTGACTGACTGATTTGACCATGCAAGTAATAAGTACCAATAACTGTCATCACTTGCAACTGTAGGCAAATTGGGATCAAAATTTGCTGACTGAAAATTCAGATCAGACCCTAAAAGATTCATAAGGAGTTGAATCTGAGGCAAATATCATCATCATGTACTAACTGACATGTCTATGTTCCTTAGTGTAGTAAAGACAGGTATTATCAGATCATAACTGAGTGAGATATCTTACAAGACATGTAATTTATACCAATTATTGTAGCTGCTGATGAATATCACCAAAGAACTGCAGTAAGATATATATGATCATATACTGCTGTCTTACAGATCATGTGATATGTATTGATTTGGTGAACAATGACCAAACAAGTGCACTGACTGCCACTGAGACACATATGAGCATGCATAGACTTCTTACAGATCATGTCATGTACATCAATTACTGTAGCTGGTGGTGAAAATGGCCAAATAAATACAGCCAGATATTTCTGAGCTTATGTGAATATCTTACAGATCATGTCATGTACATCAATTACTGTAGCTGGTGGTGAAAATGGCCAAATAAATACAGCCAGATATTTCTGAGCTTATGTGGATATCTTACAGATCATGTCATGTATATCAATTACTGTAGCTGTTGGTGAACATGGTCACATAACCCCAGCCAGATATATCTGAGCTTATGTGGATATCTTACAGATCATGTCATGTATATCAATTACTGTAGCTGTTGCTGAACATAGTCAAACAACTACAGCAAGACACATATGAGCATGCATAGACTTCTTACAGATCATGTCATGTATATCAATTACTGTAGCTGGTGGTGAAAATGGCCAAATAAATACAGCCAGATATTTCTGAGCCTATGTGGATATCTTATAGAGCATATCATGTATATCAGTTACTGTAGCTGTTGGTGAACATGGTCACATAACCCCAACCAGATATTTCTGAGCATATATGACAAAATAATGAGCAGTGACAATCATGTGCCTAGTTTTCCAGCGAATATTTACCCTGATCTAGTGGTACATCATAATGATGGATAGAAATGAACATGGCATGTATGAAAATTATTTATAAACCTTTGTCAGACTCTCATTGATTCCCTGATGTGTATCCAGATTCCATCCGCCGCCGCCTCGAAGAAACGAGCCGAGGTTGTCCCAGACCCCGGCCACTTTGACGGCACCTATAGTCGCTTCGACGAATGGTGGACCAAGATGTCGACCTGGATCGACAACAACCCTGAAACGTTCACCGATGGGAAAAAGGCGGGGTTAGCTGTCTTCGCTCGCATAGGCGATACTGGAGAAAAGGACAAAAATGGAGCAGGAGCTTGGGCTAGGAACGAGCTCAAGAAAAGAAGAGATCACACTGTCGAACAATGGCCCAGTCCGGAACAGCTGGAAGCACTCATGAATAGTCGTTTCCGAATTGGCAACGAAAAAGACATCGCCATTCGAAAACTAATGGATAAAAAGCAAGGGTCGAAAGAGCGAACCCAGGTCTTCATGACCAATTGGCTGGCTCTCTATGATCAAGCCGGATGCGACGAAATGATGGGGATCGCCTTGCTAGAAAGGAATACGCGACAGGATATCATCCGACACATGTTCCTGCAGGGAGAACGTCCTGCCCGGATCGATGCTTACGTTGCGGCTATTCAAAAATACGCCAACGCCATAGAAGCATTCGAAAGTCGCTCCTCCTTCCCTCGACGAGACCCCAATGCGATGGATATCGATGCCGTAGAAACCACCACCGAGGTGCGAAAGACAGCTCTCGGCTGTTACAATTGCGGAGAAGATGGCCATCGAGCCAAAGAGTGTAAGAAGGCATCTACCAGGTGCAAAGATGGTGGATTCTCACGTGGGGGACATAGAAAGGAATGTCCCAAATACAAAGCTAAAAAGGTTAGAACCGCAGAGACAACTGCGCCAACAAACCCTAAACCCAATTGGGATTCAGCCATCAAAGGAATGGACTTAGAGGCCGCTAGGGCCTATTTTCGTGATCTAGAAGTGACTCAGGGAAAAGAGTAAGGGAGATCGTATCGGGTACGACCCCTCCCCTTCAGAAAAACCTTAAAAATAGTTTTCCTTCGGACTGCCGTACTCGACGCCTAGATAGTGCTAGTACAAATTCTGTTTCTCTTCCTCTCTTTTGTAATCATTTTAGTGTATTAGATAGCAATGTTTCTCTTGATTCTCCGTCATCTCGAAGTAGTATCCTACCAGATGACATAACCGAAGCCACGATCTCGAAAGAGCGTGCTCCCCGGGAAGGGAGGCTTAATTTGGCTTACAAAGAAAATAAAAATAGTT
>JBBPOK010000815.1:0-11188 GCA_038091415.1 Leccinum variicolor | reverse complement strand
AGACTTGCCATGACGATTTGCTGGATGATGGCCGGATAGTTTATCTCAGACTCCTGCTCCCCCGCTCTTTCCACATCGGTGGGGCCGGCTTCGAAGAACGTGAGATGGGTGACGACGCGCTGCTTGGCGAGGCGTTCAGGGGGATTAACGCCAATGAGAACGGGCAGAGTCAGGTTCGTCACGCGGATGATCGCGCTTGCCTTTGGTCTCGCGCCCGAACCTGCCACCACCGTTCCAGAAACCCACTTCCCGGGCGTGACGAGCTCTACTTCGAACGACCCCGCAAGCAGGACCTGTTTTGGGAGCTGGACGACGACACGGACAGCGCGTACCACCTCCGCCTGGGCTACTACTCCATCCCGGGGCAGAGTTCCCACCGCTTCCCTCGCAAATTTAAACGCCGCATCCGTCGCGTCCTCCAACAGCGCCCGCACAGTCGCATAACCCCCCGCCTTCCCGCTCACACGTTTCTGCAATGCCTTGGCGAGATGACCGTAGTGTAACGAGTCGGCGACGTCGTCCGATTTACCGGGCGTATTGAGATAAGATGGGACGAGGTGTAGCTGGAGGGAGAGGCTGACGGGTTGCGGCCGGGTGCGGTGCCAATGGTCGGGGCCGACAGCAACGGCGAGCTGGATTGCAGAGACTGAGACGATGTCGGTGTCGATCGGAGGGTGTGAGTAAGTCACGAGAGACATGGTGGGCGATAGAGCGTGGAAGTTTAGTTGAGAAAGCGAGTGCAGTTCTCTGGTTGCTGGGAAAGTTAACGATAGCACATTCACAGCGATGGCCCGGGCGGAGATTCCGCTCGTTCAGCGTTCCTCAAGTTAGTAATGAACTCTGGCGATGTATAGAGGTGGCGAAAATGTCACCGACCATGTGTTAGAGTACGAACTTGAATTTCCGAGTCCTTTGAAGCTTTTACTGACTAAGCAAACACCCTTCCACTTCTGCTCGCTCCGCGGCGTACAGTCCGGCGTGCGCCATACCACTGACACTAGGTTGTAAGCTCGCTTAAGGTCAGCTTCGACCACGAAGGCTGGAGACTCCGTAGTGTCACTGCCCCGAGGCTGTAATCTGATCGAACACAAGTTAGTATGACAGATCAACGAATATATGATCAATCAATAACCATCTCTTTGTTTCACGCAATGATGCCAGCACTGATTCAATATGTTCATAATAGTCACGGTGTAACTTCACCCAAGGCTCAACTCCTGGAACACACTCTTTCCGTACAAGAAGAGGTAAAGTGTCAATCTTTCAGTCTTCCCCGCCTGCTCTCACATGCGATCCATTGAAACGGTCAGCCGCTCTACACGACCATGCGAGATGCGCTCAACAAGACCGGTCGAGAGGTTGTCTACTCCATTTGTGAATGGGGCATTCAGGATCTTGCACGTTGTGCCGGATCTGTCGGGAATAGCTGGCAGATCTTCTAAGTATTGATTCTTTCCACTTCGATGTCATTCCTGATGTGGAAGAAAGAAGATTCAGCGATATGCAGACCACAAAAAGAAAGAAGTGAATATACGACGAAGACTACGTGATCTCATCACGAGGTGGGATGATCTCTCCAAGTAAGTAGTATGTCCTGCGTTTTGGTAACAACGCATTGAAGCCGGTGTCAACGAGATAGCGCAATCGACCTCAGACTGATGGGCAGATTAATGATGCAAACAGACGATCGATCCGGCAGCCTTGTATCCAGCATGATCTAGTCAACTTAGTATGTAGTTGATCACATCTCTTGTTTCTTTGATAACAACAAAACTCAGTAATGCTTTTGGTGCCAACTTTCTGCTGACATGTATCAGAGGATACGCTTCAAAATATCTTTTACCATTAGTATCAACTTTAGTTAAAGTTTCAACTTCGCTTGGCACGCCGAGGACAAGATAAATACGTTACCACGCCAGAGTGATCCTTTTTCGCAGTTGTTTAGCCTCAACCAGGTGCTGGCCAGTGAGTCGATTCTATCATGCTCGTGCGCTTCGTCGTCAGCACTCACACACACGCTTAGCCTATATTCTGCTCTTCATTTCTATCATTCAACAAGTTGTGCTACATTCATTTTCATCATGAAGTTTGCTTCCATCGCCTGTCTGGTCCTCGCGGTCGTACCTGTCTTTTCTCTTCCTGCACCGAATATAGCAGTGAGCTTCAATCTTGTGTTGAAGCAATGCGAGTTCTCTAGCACTCGTTTAATCTAGTCCATGACTCGGAGCAGCGCCAACGTTGAATCTCATCCAGCGGTCGCGGCGCGCAAGCCTTTGAACATGCCGGGAATGTCCGGTTTCGTATCTAGGATGTCCAGCCCAGAGATGATGGAATGGGGGATGATGGGCATGATGGTCGCTCCACAAGTCCTGCCCATGGTGAAAGAGGTCCTTCCAGATTTAAAGCCGAGTCATCCTCAGGCTCCGACTCCACAACCCGTGGCACAAAGTTATTATCCACCAGCTGCGAGTGTACCTCCGAATCAGTCTGTCCCTGGGAGTCCGGCTGTCGCTGGGAGTCAACCTGTTGCTGGGGGTCAGCCTGTTTCTGGGAGTCCGCCTGTTGCTGGGGGTCAGCCTGTTTCTGGGAGTCCGGCTGTCCCTGGGAGTCAGCCTGTTTCTGGGAGTCAGCCTGTTGCTGGGGGTCAGCCTGTTTCTGGGAGTCAGCCTGTTGCTGGGGGTCAGCCTGTTTCTGGGAGTCAGCCTGTTGCTGGGGGTCAGCCTGTTTCTGGGAGTCAGCCTGTTGCTGGGGGTCAGCCTGTTTCTGGGAGTCAGCCTGTTGCTGGGGGTCAGCCTGTTGCTGGGAGTCAGCCTGTTTCTGGGAGTCAGCCTGTTGCTGGGGGTCAGCCTGTTGCTGGGAGTCAGCCTGTTGCTGGGAGTCCGCCTGTTTCTGGGAGTCTGCCTGTGGCTGCAAATCAGCCTTTGGCGCAGTACTAGTCTTGGGGCAGATCCGAATCTGACGAACTTGGCGTACGTCCTCTTTTTTTTTCTCGATTCTCGTTTGAATCTCGCCGATTGAACCCTGACTGACTTGCACGTAGTAGTGAATGAGGGAAATAGTCTGGCACTCCTTGAAACCGAATAGAGGCTCATGATTCGATGGGATGCAAATGGATCGGACTATGCTTACTGCGGGAGTTCAACGCTCAACGTTCATGACGCGACGACTGAGCGTGATATGAAACGTTGATCATTACCACGTCTTTTATGTAATCCGGTCTGCGTTCCGGCGCATTAGAGTATGTACATGTGTAGTATACTACATCATGAGTTAATGCAATATCGTTGCACGGCGACTTGCGCAGTCACTGGAAAGATCTTTAATCAGATGTGAATGCATCAGACGTCTGATGGTATACTAGCGGGTCGCGACTCCGCGTCTGGACAAAATAGACTCGGAGAACAAGAGGAAATGCCGATGTATACGGCAACAAACCTTGCTTGACGCTTGTCCGACTCGGAATGCAGCGCGTGGTAAGGCCAAAAGGACATAACACTGGCACATCACCAATAAGTATGTAGTCGATCAACATCTTTTGTTTCCTTGATTTGATGTGCTGACTATTAGTAGCAGTTGAAACGATCCCATGGCACATAACTTGCCAGCGCGTCGCCGAGGAAAATATAAACACCGCGCCCTTCTTTTCGCCCACATTCGTGCTCAACCGGGTGCTGGCCAGTGAGTCGGTTCATCATGCTTGTTGGCCCTCAGTCCCTCACACACATCATGCTTAGCCTTTTCCGAGTCTGCTCTTCGTTTCGATCATTCAACCAGTTCTCGTGCAACGTCTATCATGAAGTATGCTTCCATCGCCTATCTCACGCTCGCCGCGGTGGTACTTGTCTTTGCTCTTCCTTCACCAAGTGAACCACTGGCAGTGAGCTTCACTCTTGTGTTGATGCAATGGGAATTCTCTAACTCTCATATAATATAGTCTGGGGGCGACGGCGATATTGAATCTCATCCAGCGGTCGCGGAACGCGAGCCTCTAGAAAACGATCTAGAACCACTCGCTAACTCACCTAGCCACCCCGAGATAGAGAGGAGCTTTAAACAAGGGGCGATAATGGGCCTAATGGCGGCGACCGAACTTATGCCCCTGATGGAAAATGCAGGAAATATAATGGACAATGCAGAAAATATAATGGACGCTCTCGGGCTCCAAAAATTGTTACCGGGGTCTCAGACTGGGACTAGTACGAGCTCGGGTGGATCTCCGCGTGGGTTAAACTTGCGCAACGTTCCCCCGGATAAATCTGACGAAGAGCAGATAGAGCTTTTGCCGTACGTCCATTTCTCGTCCTCTTGAATCTCACCGATTGAACGCTGACCGACTTCCACGTAGTGAGGACAATGGTTGGGCACTCCTCGGAGCCGACTAAGGCGGATCATGGGGATGTAAATGGATTGGTCCATCCTGCGGGAGTTCATGACGCGACGACTGGATGTGACATGGAACGCTATCATGTTCTCATTCAATGCGTTTTGGCAGCATTCGAGGATAACCTAGGTTCGTTCATACTATAAGTGATGTCACAGTGGATTTCACGTCTGAGATCTTGTACTTAGAACGACTGTCTTCCTACCTAAGGGTCAGCCTACGGGAGACTAGAGATCTTGCGCAGTTGAAACACCTTCAGACGAATCAATGCATCAAACGGTTGTTAGTTATGATCTGTAAATAGAAGGAGCGTCAGATGATGATGATACACTGTCAGTCTTTCCGAAGGCGCGCAATATCATATGGTTCAAGGACTATATTGTCACCGGAAGGAACCATTTAGTCGCCATTACCTTTTTCCCAGCAGCGTGAGTCGTTCGCAGCATGTATGCTAGTGGTTAGACTTCGACGAAACATGTCAACGAGTAGAACGCCGGTACGTTCGTGAAGAAGCTCGTATTCCATGCAAGATGGGCAGACGGCCGTATAAAATGGTAAACCTCGGTCACGACTTGCCCATACATCCCAGAAACTCACGTCAGAAGTCATGTTCTTAGCAAGGATAGTTCTCGCAGCTGCGCTGGCCCCATCCTTGTTGGGGCTTGCTTGTGCTTCACCGTCGCGACGTAGTGTGGCATACTACGAACCTGCTGCAAACGATGGTTCTATGCTCAACAATGCAGGCAACGGGTTGGGCGAACCTTTGAATGTAGGGCGTCAAAGGTTTCCTATTATGCCCCCCTTTACTTACGGATCGACAGGTTATCATCTCTGGCCTGAGCTCCGCGGACGTCCTGACAGACGACGGCATCATCAAATATGCGCGCGCGATCGGATTGTATGTCGTCTTCTCCAACGTGAAGGACGCTGTCTCAACGATTTCTCCGTCACTCGTGCCTCGACAGTTCAACAGAGTGTTTAGGTATACACATCGGGATCCCGCAGTCTTCCAACCTCGGCGACGGAAACGGCTGGGTGAACCAGATGATGGAGCTTCGCCAAGACTACGGGAGCAGGAGCACTGGAACCTGTCTCGAGAGCTTGACAGGTGGTTTTCATTTCCGGTAAGTTGATGTGTAGTTTGCGAAACGGGTTGGTCGTGATTGATGATTCTCGACCAAAAGGGTGTTTCGTCAAAACGGCGCGTTGGCGGATAGTGGCGCGTTGTTCTTAGCGTACGTCCTGTCCATTCATGTTTTTTTTCTCTAGAATGACCCGGTCATGCTGAATACTAGGGTGTCAAAGGAAGGGGTAGTTGGAATCGTTATGCGCATGACTTGATTACTGATTTTTTTTCATCATCAGCCAGCCATTGACCATCACAATATCACAGCGGATGGATACGATATCGGAAGGCAAGCAAATATTTCGCTGGTGTTGATCTGCGTGATGCTGATGATTCCCTCCCGGCCATCAGAGATGGATTGGTCGCGGCTGCGATCGGCCAAACAAGCTACGACGGTGTCAACTACTTTACTACAGCGCAGGAAATCACTGGCTTGCTTACGGCGGGGTCGACGGGGGTCAATCACGGTAGATCCATTGTTTTTCTTTTTTCGTGCTGGGCTGATGCTCGACACTCGCTCGTAGGCATATCTCAGGACGGTATCGTAATGTTGCTGACGGTGACGATCGTTTGACGATGGGCTTTTATTCTCCTTGCGTTGGGATCGTGCGCACTTGATTTTCTGCTTTGGATGCTATCTAGTCTAAGTACTCGTCAGGGTCTCACATTTTATAATACCACTGGTTTGCTGATTTACACAGCCTGGGGCATATCTGAGGGATCGACTGCAAAGTTAGCAAGAAACAGAAAACTTGCCTGGGTCTCTTTGAGTGAACATAACTTAGTGCCTGAACAAAAGGCCGAAATGGGATGGACCAAAGTTTGAAACCGGTAATCCCCGACCGAAGTTTCATGAGATGGCCGTGTGTTAGGAACAAAGTGCTTCATGACTCCATTACGGTGGGGTGAAATTTTCATGGCGAGCGGAACGAGCAAGTTGCAAGAGTCGACAGTCAGGTACACCAGAATAAGGTTCACAGGTTGGACCGAACTTCTTCCGTCGTTCTGGCCTGCGCCCTGCTGGCAGTGTCACCGTACGCGACTATGGTCGGACGGATCCGTTCCGCGTGATTCCGGTGGGCAGTGTTCATCGTCATCGACGATCTGACATGCCAGTTTGAGCATTCTCGTCTTGTTTTTCGCGAGACGATAAAAAGACAAGATTAATTGATTTCTCAAATCTTCAAATCATGACCTCTCTTCGCAACCACCGCGTTGTAATCGCTTCTCTCTTCCTCCCCAATACTGCCGTCCTCGGCGAGTCAAACCCGCCCACACCCGATATTCATGCTCGCGACCCACAGCCACAGCCGTCTCCGCAGCCAAAGCTCACCAATCCCTCCACCACGCCGTTCCGTCACCGGCACTCCAAGTCGCTCGGTGGAAACCCTCCGTTGAAGAGCATCGTCGACGATCTCAAGGTATGCCCCTCAAAAACAAACCGGGACTTCCCGACTGACCTTGCCGCCCCAGTCTCGCACCACAACACCCCTTGCATCGCCACCCAACGAGAGCGCGAACAACCCCTTCGCCAAGTTCGCCAGTATCGCCAGCCCCAGGCTCAATGGCACCCCCAACCTTACCGTTTCCCCGTCGCCGGAGCCGGAGCCGCTCATGCCCAGCCTCGACCGCTCCTTCACTCTCACCTCCCGCTTACGCAAGTTCCAGACGACACATAACGATCTGCACCATACGCCCCGTCTGCAGCGCAAGCAGTCCCGCTCCTCTTCCCGACGTCCCGGTGACGGCTACCCCGAAGGCAACTGCGCTTGGCACATCGCCCCTAACACCCACTGCAACGGTGGTCTAAAGAACGCCGTCGACAGCGTCAGGGAACGGGTTACTCAGAAACTCTGGGTCGGCACCCTGGGGAACAGTACGGATGCCTTCGGCCCGGATCTACGTCATAGCATAGATACCAGGATGCGTGAGACGTGTGCGAGCGTCCCTGTCTGGATCCCCGATGCCGAGTTCGAAAGTTGCTACGACGAATTTTGCCATCAGGTTCGGCCTCCCCCTGACGATCTTTCTGATTGACATACCAAACACCTCGGTTTCGTCAGGTCCTCTGGCCTTGTTTGCACTATGCGATCCCGGATGCTCCCAAGACCAAATTATTTTACGAGAGCGCCTCGTTCAAGCAATATATGACCGTCAACAAGCGCTTTGCAGAGGTTATCATCGCAAATTATCGCGAAGGTGACATCAGTAAGTAACCCTTTATCTTCCCCTTTCGTGCCTACTCATCCTGTCTTGCAGTCTGGATAAACGACTACCATCTTATGCTCCTCCCCGCACTGCTCCGCGCCCATCCAAAGCTAGCCAACGCACCCATCGGCTTCTTCCTCCACGTCGCCTTTCCTTCCTCCGAAATCTTCCGATGCCTGTCTGTACGCGAGTCCCTGTTACGTGGTCTTCTCGCAGCCGATCTAATCGGCTTCCAAACTGCGAGCTATGCCCGTCACTTTAGGCAGACCGTCAGCCGTATCCTAGCGCTGGAGGCACTTCCCAAGGGTATCCAGGTCGACGGTACGTTCGGGAGCGGAACCTCTGCACAAAAGGGTCGGTTCGTCGACGTCGGGGTTTTTCCCATGGGAATCGACGTCAATGCGCTGCGGGAGAAGAAGTAGGTTTGGATTTCTTCTTCTGGGATCGAGGCCCATTTGTTGATACGATAAAACAGACGCGAACCTGACGTTCAGTACTGGGTTCAGCTTCTGAGGCAGCGTTATGCTGGCATGAAGATGATCGTCGGGCGCGACAAGCTCGACGAGGTTCAGGTGCGCATATACCCACGACCGTTGCTTGCAGGGTTCTTACAGCCGCACTTGGTAGGGTGTCAAGCACAAGGTCGAGGCCTTTGAACAGTTCTTGAAGAAGAATCCCGAGTTCCAGGGCAAGGTGGCTCGTTCAACACCTTTTCAGAGACCAATTTTCTCATTTGTTTGTGCTTCGTAGGTCGTCCTGTTCCAAGTCGCGTTGCAGACGACCCAGTATAACGAACTCGCTGGCGGGGTCTCGGACGCAGTCGCTCGCATCAACGCGGCGTTTTCGACGCTGACATACCAACCCGTCGTTTTCCTGCACACACAAGAAGTCACGTTCAGTCAGTATCTCGCACTGCTGACTGTGGCTGATACATTTTTGGTCACGAGCTTGCGAGAGGGCATGGCGCTCCGGACGCATGAGTTTGTCGAGTGCCAAGAGGAGAGGCATAGGCCGCTCATCCTGAGCGAGGTATGTGTTTGCATACGGATGTGATGTGAACCGGTACTGATCTATTCGCTCTGTAGTTCACTGGATCTTATAGTTATTCGGGATTCCGCTCTTGTATCGCTATCAACCCATACGACACCCGTGGTACTTCCAAGGCTATTTATCAGGCAAGTATACTTATTTGATGAGGAACGACAGTGATCTAAATGCCTCGACTCAGGCATTGACGATGAGCGACGACGAGGCCTTGTCACGTTGGGAAGATTTGCACAACCACGTCGTCACACAGACTGCCCAGACCTTTGTCACGTCCTTCCTCACCCGCTGTCTGCGCGCCCACACGGAGCACACCGCCCAAACGGACTTGTCTTTGGTCCCCGTCGTCGATATGGCGCGTCTTTTGCCGCGGTACAAACACTCGTCCAAACGGCTCATGCTGCTCGACTTTGAAGGCTCGATCTGGATTCGGGACATGTCGCGCGCGGGTCTATTGGCGCCGTTCGAGCCACAGCCGCAAGCGCTCGCACTGCTCAAACGGTTCGCGGACGACCCGCGGAACGAGGTGTGGCTGCTGAGTGGGCTGCCTGTCAAGGGCGTGCTCGACAAGATCGCGGCCGCCGTGCCTGCGGTGGGCATCGTCGCCGAGAACGGGTGTTTCGTCAAGACGAGGGAAACGAAGAGGGTACAGGCGAGGTGGATTGACATGGTCGCGAACTTGAATTTTGCGTGGAAGGGGCCGTGTGTGGAGATTCTCAATTACGTGCGTCCTTGCCAAGTTCGAGACTTTTTAAATTCTTATCTCCATCGCTAGTTCTCGGAACGCACGCCGGGCGCGTTCGTCGAAGAACGCGAAGCGTCAATCGTCTGGCGATTCTGGACCGCCTCGGCAGCGGACGCAGCTTCCGGGCCTGATTCAGATCGGCAGTGGGCGTGTCGACAGGCTGCGGAGGCGCAAAACCATATCTTTGATAGTATTGGGGAGCGGTACGGGTTGAGGATCATTCCCGGCGCCAACTCGTTCCTCGTGCTTCCTAACAACATATCGCGGTCGACGGCCGTAGGTGCGATCTTGCACCCTGGGGGACCGTTGCAGTCGCCCAGGAGTGGGTTGGCATCGACTTCGTCTGGGATGGTGAACGGTGGCGGCGGCGCGTGGAACGAGGAAGAAGAGATGAACGAACATCACCACCACGGGGCGGGGGTCGAGGCGAACGGGGACGAGACGCGCGGGGTGTTTGCGGTGAGCGGGGACGAGAAGTTGTTGAGACGGCTGAACGAGCTGGATGACGCGGAGACGGTGTCGACGAGTCGGAAAGGGACCGATGCAAAGTGGAAATTGGACTCGAGGGAAGTGGTTGGGGTGTTGAGTCGGTTGGCTGCTGTGGGCGGGGGTGTAGTGAATGGTGCGAGGGCGGGAGCGAACACAAGGTAGTGCTGGGTTCGCATGTAGGGGTTTAGAAAGTTGCCCCACTCGAACTTGAAACTGCCGGTTCGTGCTTTTCTGTTTTCTAATCGTTTTCTCTATCTCTATCTATAGATATTGCTGTTGTGTGTACGTCTCCCCATGTCTCCATGTCGCGATGTAGAACGGCCCTGTTGTGGTTATGTGCACGCACAAGTAGAAGTCTCGTGTTGTTTGGTAACTAACGAGTGTCAGTGATAATTCAAATAGTTGGGATGTCGTCGCTTCGATGATAAACGAACATGAAGGTGGTGATACACTGATGCTACTGCCAGGATGTAACAATCATCTTGAACGACAGCACCCGACCCATTGAATGAGATTGGTGTTGATGGTGAGACGACGGTGAAATGATGGCTACTATGTGACCGTTCTGAGTTGTTTTCGAACTTCTCACGAGCAAAGATGTGTCCGCTATATTTGGTTTTATTGCTACAGGATCATGAACTACTAATCAAGCAGTTGTGGATGATGATGATGATGACGACGAGGATGAGGAGGTGTGGGATGATGAAGATGAAGATGACGGGATAAATTGACAAATTTGGTGAACTAAACACGTGACCCTCAAGATAAATTGTTTCTTTGATCTTCCAAGCCAATATCATCCCACATCGCACGTGAATCAAAGTGTCTGCCGTGTACGCATCATCTCGACCTCGGACGCGTCCGCAAATGACAGTGCGCTAGGCTTCTGACACCGGACGGTGATAGCTTGAATTTGAGATCCGCCAGGTTGGTTGGCCTCGGATGTGTGATACGCCGTCCGTATGATCTCATACACGAGTTTTTCCAGTGTGAGATAGCTCGAGCTTTCAACGACCTGCATCGCGTTAGATGGGGCATCAGTAGAGATTGGTACGAAACTTGTGCGCGAGACTTGCCATGACGATTTGCTGGATGATGGCCGGATAGTTTATCTCAGACTCCTGCTCCCCCGCTCTTTCCACATCGGTGGGGCCGGCTTCGAAGAACGTGAGATGGGTGACGACGCGCTGCTTGG
>JBBPOK010000814.1:0-11232 GCA_038091415.1 Leccinum variicolor | reverse complement strand
GCCGTCGCCCTGTCTGTGCCCGCCCCATCCCCGCCCCCGTCCCCCTAGCGTGCAGAAGCGATCACGCAACGAAATTTGATGGATTCACGGCTTGCAAACTGCTTCTTGTCAATGGCAACGAGAACGTATCCTTCGACGCCGCCATCACCCGCCGTGCGCGCAGCCCCCAATGATGAATCCGAGCTCTGCGAAACACTAAGTATGAAGGTTTGTGTGTGGAGCAGTCTTCCGCCATGTTCCGTTCAAGCCACCGTATCATTCAAGCATCATGATCATCATGCATCATTTATTCCGATCGCTTATCGCCGGTGTCGCATATTATAAAGGTCTGTGGGCGGATGTTTCACCGCCAACCCGTTTCACTCCTCTAAAATGCGAATCATCACCACAATCATATTTGCAGTCACCAGCAAACTGGTTTCTCCGGCTATTGCAAACCCCGTACTAAAGTTGGAGCCTGGTGGCATAGCCATACCACTCGCCCGAAACCCTTCATTTCCGAACAATGAAAGCATTGACCTCGACTCGATCACCTCTCACGGCATATCAGTCAGGGAGTACGTTGAATGAACTTGTTTGTGATATCTGATCTGCTGAGGCTCTTTTCAGGAAGGTCCTTGGTGGCCTAGACAATTACGAGATGAACATGGGGACGATGCATCCTTTCGCCGTGAAACGGAGCGAATCCGAACTCGGAACCCGTGGCCGCACTCGGCCTGGTGGCGTCCCGCTGGTAACTCATCAATATGGTGGTTGGATTGGCCAAATTTCGATTGGCACTCCTCCCCAGAAGTTGAATGGTAAATTTACTTGTATTATTCGGGTGTGTGTTTACTGATTACCCTGATCTATGTCACAGTCCAATTCGACACTGGTTCAGCGTAAGTACTTTATTTGACTTCATACAACTGTTTTTGTTCAAGTAGACGCAGCGATACGTGGGTGGTGCAAAGCGGCTTTCCTGGACATTCCACATTTGGTCTCAACCGCTGGATGCCCAGCTTATCTGAATCTGCCACGAATCTGAATAAGGCATTTCAGCTCGCAAATTCAGATGAATCCATTCAAATCAAAGGTACTCAATTTACTGACTGCGTATTTATTGGTTCATACACTGTATGTTTTCTATCGCTTATGAGTATGACTATTGCATTCTGACCCCAAATAGGCAGTCCTTCAGACCTTTGGTTCTGCAACATGGCAGTACACTTCGTTGCCAGAGATGGTTCAATACCCTGCAGGCGGTGTAGTGGGATTGGCCTTTTCTTCCATCTCGAAAATTGGTGCTTCTCCGCTGTTTCTATCCATCGACTACAATAGGCGATTCAATCGAATATTCTCCCTTAAACTTTCCTCATCTGGGGCCGAGATGTGGGTCGGTGGAACAAACAACTTGCTATACAAAGGTGTCATTACTTATACACGCGTAACAAATCCTGTGAGTTTAAATGATAAATAGGAGTGGACAGTGTCGCTGACATTGGCATCTACGTAGGGATTCTGGCAGGTGTCTATGGACGATGTTCGTGTTAATGGTAATAAAATCCTCCAAAATGTACCTGTTATTTTCGACACTAGTGCAAGCTACATCTACGGAGACTGGGAACGAGTTTCAAACTTGTACGATCGCCTTGGTGGTACCCTGATGGAACATGGATACTTTGGTTATTATTACTGTGAGTTCCGACTCCCGACTAGGTTCGGTACCTTGTTTTTATCGACAGCCTGCAGTACCGTGCGACTCTTTCCCAACACTGGGCTTCACCTTCAGTGGCAGGACGTTTGAAATCCCTTCCGATGCTCTCAAACTCAATCCAATTGAGGAAGGTTCTCACAATTGTTTCAGTGGTATTATCGCTCAGCGCTCGCGTATCGGTGAGATTTCAGTGCTTATCGCTTCCTGATTCAACTCCCTTGTGTGGCACTCTCGTTCTGACTCTATTGCCTAGAATTTTGGAACATTGGGAGCAATTTCTTGCAAGGCGTATACAGCGTCTTCGATTACCGTAATGTACAGGTCGGGTTTGCGGACCTCGCTTGAATTATCGCGTATGCGGTACACTATATTTATGAGTTTGATCCATTTGGTCGGAGTTCATGGTAAAAACTTTGGGAAGTCGAACAATATGACTAGCCAGTTCCTTGGCAAACGCCCAAGAGATCAGACAGATTGGGAGTTCCTTCCATATCCTCGCAGACTCAGTGGACAGCCACGTGCTCGGAGTGTTTTACGATGGCAGTGCGGCGGTGGCGGAACTTCAAACTGTCCTCTTCATTCTGAACTATCATTTATTCCCGTTCAGATCTTGTTCAGATCATCATCAATCGTTGGCACTCAAAGCTCACGTTGCATCACTCAACGCGTAGCGAGTCGCTCTTGCTCAGGCATTGTTGTTAGCAAGGTTCTTCGTGGCTTCGACAATTATGAGAAGAACATGGGAACGACCCACCCGCCGTATGCTGTGAATGGGAGAGCGCGGGGCTGGCATCCCTTTGACGAGTGACCGGCAGCAGGTCTGGCTTGGGGAGATTTCGATCGGTACTCCCCCAAGACCTTGACTGGTAGTTATCCGTCACGCTCTTGACATATGCTTATCCTAATCCCAATTGTCGTGAAGTCGAAATCGGCACAGGGGCTAGGTAAGCACTTCTTGTCGAGTATATCCAGCTTGTTTGTTCAGTTTTGGAACAGCGATTTGTTCGTGCTATCTACCCACTGTGGTACTGGCGCGGGTGACTCTCTGGGATCCAGATGGGTCAAGCACTTGCCGGTTTAGAACATGGAAACCCCAAGAAATTCTTCATAGATTATCCGATGCAACCAGTGTCTCGGGTATACTTTTTGTGGACAATGTAACCATTTCTGGATTCACTGTATGTATCATATCGTTTATTGCTTAGCAGGCGGACGAACAGACCTTTGGTGCTGCATCGGCTTATTTTAGTCCAATCCAGGACGGCAGTCAGCGGGACCCAGACGGCCAGTTGGGACTGGCCTTCCAGTCCATCTCGGCTTTCCGATGCTGCTAAGCCATTGTTAGCGACGTTGGTCTACGATGAGGTCACCGAGCCAGTATTTTCACTCATGCTCGCCTCTGATGATGGAGGCGAGTTGTACATCGGTGGTGTTAAGCCCGACCATTATAGAGGTGAATTCACGTATGCCCATGTGACCGTGGCGGTGAGATGAAACCCCAAGTGGACGTGAACGGTCCCTCTGATATCAGTCATTCAGGGATACTGGCAAGTGGAAATACAGAGCATTCAAGATGACAAAGGGGAAGTGGCCAAGTTACAATCCAAGTACAGGACCAATGTACCCGCCAGCATCGACACTAGTTGCAACTATATAATTGGTGATCCGAATCGAGTTTCCGCAATACACACTGCCCTTGGTGGTATTCCTGTAGGATTCTATGCCTGTAAGTGTCAATAGGATTTCGCAGTTTAGTTGTGCCAACACCCTACATCAGAGTTACAGTGCTCTCGGTTGAATCCGTCTTGTGAGTCCAGACTCTTTCGCTAAACTCTTCACCCATACCTGTTTCAATGATCCGAATGTACTTCCGAGTCATCAGTTTGATTGTTATCCGGTTAGTTCCCAGACGTAATGCCATCGCGATATTTATTTAAGTCAGGCGCACGTACTTGGTGGTATTTGTGCTCTTCCAAATTCATTACCCAATGCTCTTCAAGGTGATCACAACCATTGCCGTCACACTGCCTATTTTCGTTCTGGCCGCCCAAACACCTAATCTTAGGGCCCGGGGGGGAAGTGATGGTATAACCATACCACTTACGAAACGCTCTGATACCGACGCGCGCAAATTTCATGCTACATCACATAACGCGTAAATAGACCTGTGATGTCCTCAGGCATTGTTTTTGCTCACACATTTTTAGCAAGATCATTCGTGGGCCAAGTGGCATGGATGGTTCCGAAAGGAACATGGGAACGCCGCATCCTTCTGCTGTGCAACGGGCCGGGTCCGCAGTCGGCGTTGATTTGATACAAGACGGGGATGGAATATGGTATACGACAATTTACATCGGCACTCCTCCCAAGTCCTTCAGTGGTAAGTTTTTCCGTGCATTCGTGACATCCACTCACTCTAGTCGCCACCTCAGTCCATCTCAACACCGGCTCCAGGTAAGTGTTTTCCGTCAGTACCGCCGTCCACTCTCTCGTCTTATTCGATCCAGCGATCTCTTTGTTCCAGCCTCAAATGGTGATGAGAACTGCAGAAGCCACCCTGGCCTCTGGGATCCCACAGCATCCCATGACACCTGGGACCTCAAAACAAGTTTTGAGATATTATTTGCAGATGGTAGGTTTACCAGTGGTAAACAATACATGGATAGTGTAACCATTGGTGGTTTGACCGTATGTTTTACTGTTTGCGAACATCATCACTTCTGACCAATGAATAGGCAAACATTCAGACCATCGGTGCTGCAACAACATGCTCTGCAACTATGGGAGCATCTAAGTTTGCTCCAGATGGTGTATTGGGATTAGCTTTCCCGTCTTACTCACATTTTGATGGCGCGAGCCCTCTGCTTCACACGCTCTACAAGGAAGGACAGCTGTCTCGACCAGTGTTTTCACTCAAGCTCAGCTCTTCTGGAGGCGAGCTGTACATCGGTGGAATGAACAAGGAATATTACCTTCCGAACACCCTCGTTTATACCCCTGTAATAAATGCGGTGAGCGCAAACGCCAGGTGGTAATAAATGCATACTTAGATTTCCTTTTCAGGTTCTGTGGCAGCTGAAGATCGATAACATTAAAGTCAACGGAGAAATAGTTGTGAGAGATATACCCGCCGTCATTGACACTGGTGCCGAATTCATTATTGGTGATGTGCGACGAGTTTTGGCCGTGCACCGGGCGGCTGGCGGTGGGTCATCCTTTAGCAAGGGCAATGGTGTTTATTACACGAGTGAGTTTCGATACTAGATTTTGGTACTTTTGATTGACTCTCTTAGTCCCATGCAGTGATTTTCCTTCCATGATAATTTTTACCATTGGTGGAAAACCGTTGGAAATCCCTGCCCACGTCCTCAACAAGGGACCGGTTACGGTTGGGTCGGATACTTGCTTTAGCGGAATTGGGACTATGGAAAAGTATGCTGGTGAGATTCTTCTGAGCAGCATTTTCTCTTCCCATGCTGACCGGTGAACCCGACTAGGATTCTGGACGCTCGGGACCACCTTTCTCCAGCAGTTCTATACCGTGTTTGATTTCAACAGCTATTCACCACGAGTTGGATTTGCAGAGCTTCTATAACTTGGTGATGCTGGATACATACTACATACCAGTGTTTTTCGCACAGGAGTTCTGATTGTAGAGTCATGACCTGCCACCACCCTACCATTATGTATTATCATGCTCGACATCCTTGAGCTCGTCCCTCTTCCGAAGAGGGGCCGCAAATGTACCCTAGCATGAATAGAAAAATGTTACCTCGCAGTCCCTACAATACCTTGTAGTCGCGCAGTCCCTGAAAATCTTGGCTAGGCGATCATCGGTACCACATACGAACTCAAAATATTACTCCCTTGCTCGCTATCACATCACGATGTCGCCCACCGACGATCTAAACACGAGCCCATTAAAGAGACTTATGACAAGACCTGTGCAAAAGCCCAAGAAAAATCCATCACAAGCACAGTTATCTCGCATTGTGTAGCACGCGTGACTCGCAATAACAAAAATAGTCTCCCCAGTAGGTCCGACATTCCCCTAACCAATTCCTCGCGCCCTTCCCAATGGGGCGGGAGAATTTGCGAGGGCTGTTGGTGCGCCGCAGAGAGCTGCGATCGCATCGAGCCAGATTGGTCAAGACCAGGGCAAAAGAGAGAGAGGCTTGCATTCGTTGGCGCGCCCGTCGTGTAGGACGGACGCATGTTTTTTTTACGCGTACATACTGTATGTAGAATAGATTTGCGTGAGGAATGAGGTTGCACGGTCAATGATGAGTATTGTTCGCGACGAGGGCGTGTTTGAGTCGCGTGACCGTTCGATCTCGCCCAAGAATGTCGATCGTTTCAGCGAGCGTGGGACCAGCCTGTGTGACAAAGATGAGATAGGAACGAGGAAATAAAGATAAAAGGAGAGGACTGACCTTCATCGCAGTCAACGCGTGCCGAAGTGCCGTCATGAAATGTTTCTGCTTTAGCTCGGAAGCGTCGCAAGCAGTGTGCACGAGATCGGCTATGCGTCGCGCGTTTGCCTCTGCATCCGCGTTTGCGATTGGTCGGTTCTCGATCTCGGTCTCAACTTCGAGCTGTTGGAGGGTGACGTCGAGCGCGCGACCTGCATCATGTCTTTCTGTCAAACAGAATCAAGATAAGAATAGAGGATCCGGAAACGCACGATAATCCCCACTTGATAGCGACTCGACCATCAACTGCGCTTCGGGTGTCGCGTAATCCGGGACGACGAAAAAGTAAGGTGCCAAGTGGGGAACGTCGTGCACGTTGGTGATCCGTCCCTGGTCATGAGAGATGAGAAAGAGGAATGATCTGAGCGGGGGAGAGCCTCACCTGTAGCGCATGCAAGACTCGGGCGATGTACTCTGGGATCACGTGTGGGCTGTCCAACGGTCAATCACGCGTCGCGTGCGTGCGCCAACCTCGGCGCCAAGGTACGAAGGCGACTTACCTGTCGGGGAACGAAGCACTCACGAGATCGCATATCCTGCGCGCATGACGTAAAGTGCCTTCATTATCCTTCCAGCTGCGCATGAGATGGTGCTTGTTCATGTATTCGAGTTTGGTGGGCTCGAGGACTTGTCGACGGTGGGTCAAAGATGCGAGGTCGAACTAGCGCGCAAATGTAGATGCAGTGTGATATTCAAGAAGAGGACATACCTGATTAATGAGCTCTGGCATCGTCAGGATAGCAGTGCTGTCGGGACTGCGAGCGGTGGGCGTCGAGTCCGTTGAAGATCGGGGTGCTTGACCCCATCCTGCCAAGGCTAGCCAGTTTACCAAAGCCTCTGGCTCAAACCCCCTTTTCTTGTGTTTCGATTGAACGTGGAAACGGAGATGAAGGAGCAAAGTCATGCGACGCACCATGAACTCTAAAACGGCGACGTCACCCTTGCGTTTCGACATTTTGGACCCATCCGGATTCAGCAAGAGGGGAAGATGAGCAAATTGAGGAGGTTTGATCGAAAGGCAAGAATATAAATCGAGGTGTAATGGAAGTGACGGAAGCCATTCCTACGATGTAACACGTAAACAGGGACTCGTCTGGGAAAACGAACCAGACTTGCCTCTCCTCGGATCACGTGAGTGATTCCCATCTCGTGGTCGTCGACGACAGAAGCAAGGTGGTACGTGGGGAACTGATCGGACTTGAGGAGGACGGGATCGGTTGGCAAAGAAGCATGAGCATCCCTCAGAGCACCAAAGACAATGTCGTGCGCGGGGATGCGCGGTGGGTGCATGTCATCCTAGGCAGACAGTCAGATCTTGGTAGAACCAAGTAAAGGGAAAACATACATTGAGCCTGACGATGAACTTTTCGCCGGCACGGACGCGTCTTGCAGCCTCTTCTTCGGTGAGGTGAAGACATGCCTTGTCATAAGTCGAGTTGGATCCGGTGCGGGCCAACCTCTCCCTTGTAGCAGCGAGTTTGTCTGTAGAGCAGAAACAGCGGTACGCGTGACCCGACTACGGGAGCAGCTGAGAAGGAAATAGAGGGTGACGGTAATCCGTGCGTACCTCCAAGAGCCGGCGTGCGTACATGCGATACAAGTCCAAACGCTCTGACTGACAAAACGTCGACATGTAAGCACACGGAACCAACCTGGACTACGCACCTGATGATATGGTCCATGTGGACCGACGAATCCAGGTCCTTTGGATGATTAGAGTCGTTGGTACGGTCCTCGTTTAACCTTACCAAAGTCATAGGAAATGCCAGCCCAGCTCAGCGCCGAACGAATCCCATCGACGGCTCCTGGGACATATCGTGACTGAATTCGGGTAAGTTTAGATGAAAGAACAGAAATTCCGCTGCGCACTGCATCTGTATCTTCTATTCGCAGTATCCAGTGACCGCCGTGTTTCCTTGCGAATAAATGATTGTAGAGTGCTGTTCGAAGACCGCCGAGGTGCAGAGCGCCTGTAGGAGAAGGTGCGAACCGTAGTAGTACCATATCAAGTCCTAAAGTGGTAACTCAGTTCTTGACCATGTCAGACTTGACCGTGCTTGTCTCGCCCACCCCGCTCTATCCGAAACAGAGCTCGTTGGGTTTCAACTTCGCCTGGAGTAAAAGTCAAAATGACCTCACACGACCAGTTATGGTCACCCTCGAGAACGTTGATCCAGACGACGACGCTCCACATTCACCCGTCGAGGTCTCCACCCGAAACAACGAGTTTCTCTCGCCACCGAGAAGGACGTTCAAGTCGTCTACTTCTCCATTGCCACAGAGACCAGCATCAGCTCCACCGCTCGCGGTCACACCAATCTCACCCAATACGCCACCCATAGCGGACGTGCCCAGGCGCGTCTTTTCGTCATCATCACCCTCGGATAGAAGCGAGCTCCCGCTCCCGCCTCCTCCACTTTGTCAGTGTGCATGCCCTCCAAGTGACTAGCGCTAATGTGGCCCCACAGTTCGTCCAACTACCTTTTGGCGAAGGACAAAAAGATCGGGTGTAACAGGTGCCTCATACTCACCTGCATCACATCTTATCCGTCGATCCACCTTTGTCGCTGCTGGACTTTCGTTGAACAAACCCCGGGCAGACATATCTGCTCTTGGCGTGGAATCTCGAGTCCAATTCATAGTGCTTGGTCCCGACTACAATCCACAATAACGAAGACTTTGAAGCATGTTGTATATACGATCGCTGGGTACACGGACTACCTCTCATTTTATTCACTTCACTCACATCATTTCAGGTGTTGAACCTTCAGACCGTTCCCTGTGGAGATACGATGCTGTAGACGATACGCAGACTTCGACCCTCTTGCCCACAACTACCTCGGACGCCAATCCGTACATATCCAGCAATGCTGATCATGGCGCTATCTCGACCGACACTCTAACCGCTCCTTTATTTGAGATCACTTCGTTACCCCCGGCGACGACGTCAGCCCAAATCTCGCCAAAACTGCCTTACTACCGTCAGGTTAATATACTCTATCTCATTCCTTTATTTATCACTCTTGGCGTCGTGCTTGGTGCCATTACTGCCGCAATCTTACTCAAATGCCGAGAAAATCGGGCTCGCTTGCGTCGTACCTCCACTCTTCTTCCTGGTCCTCCGTACGTTTCTCGCGAAAATGACGTTGAAGATCGTTTGCTCGTTCACGGACACCCGAGCATGGAACAAGTCTCTCTTTTCGCTGCCAGCACTCCTAGTAAATTCACCGTTCACGGTTCGCGATACGTTCCCCAAAGAATGCTCGGATGGAAGGCTTTCGATGCAACCCAACCACTGCCAGTTTATACTCAGCCAGCGTACAATCAGACCATCATACCCTCAAACGATGGAGAGACGTTCACGGTGGTCACACACGAAGACCCATTCGCTCTGCCACCGCTCAACGGCATGCAGGAGTCCATCAAAACATCACCCGATAGTTATCTCCCCAAGATACGCGTCTCACCGTCGTTACCGCACTCCACGTCCGAGGACAACTCAAATCTTCACCACACCCAAGAAGCAAATTTACCAAAGTCGTTCCGACGTAGCATGTTTGACATTTTGAGATGTAAAAGTCCTTACCGTCCTGTACCCAGTTTGGACAAGGAGGACGCTGTGCTCGTACCACAAGTCAACAAAACCTTTACGGACCGCGTGCGTCGGGTCAGCAGCTTAAAGACGACAACAGAAACCGCTGGCGCAAGTCGTCCTCGCAGCAAGCGCCGCTCTTTGGACGGTGGCCTTCAGGCTGACAACATGGATAATGCAGTTGGGCTGCTTGGTTCGAAAGACGACAAGCAAAACAGTGTAGATTCGCCGGAAGTTTTGTCAAAGCAGGCTTTCAGGATGTTTTCTCCCTCTCTTGGCGACTCGACGAGCAGGCCGCGCAATGTGACGCCATATGCATCAGAAACCTCTCAGTCCCCGAAAGAGGCAATACATGACGAGGACCACCCATCTATTCAACCTAGCGGGGATGACACTGAAGAAGAGAAACACGTTGACAATTACACGAGGGCGCCTCAGCGTCGTCGTACCCGAACACCCCGTAGTACGCCCAGGCGGTCTTCAGCTCCCGACGGCCATGCGTCTGTCTTGCCCCCGAGCCCGCCGTCGGTGATGTCACCGCCTCTCGCAAGGACTCTCTTTTTCACGTCGTCTTTGTCGTCCAGTGCGTCCCTCGCGGGGCGCATGCATACCCTTGCTGCAATGAGCACCCCGTCGCTCGAGCATCGCGTCGACGAATCGCCCTCACTCAAACATTCTCTCTCTGTCCCCGCGTCGCCGTCCAGCCGGAAGGCGAGGACGAAACTGCGGACTGCTAACAAACAGTCGCCTCCGATGCCATTTCCCTCGTACCCTGATTACATTAACGCGGACCGGAAGACGACAGCGACTGCGGCGGAAACGGCAACGATGCGCGCTATGCGTTCCACCTCTTCCGTGAACGCCTACGCCGGCACCCACCCCCCACGACGGTCCGTTTCCCCAGGGTCTCCGAGTCCCAAGGCCCGTTTGACGCGCGCGATGACGACGACGCCGGCGTCCACGCCGCAACGAGTAAGCACGACGGGCGAGGTCATGTATTCGCTGGGGTCGTTTTCGTTGTCCCCGACGAGTCTGGCGATTGCGCTAGCGTCGTCGTCGAGCGAGGACGTGCTGAACGATAGGATCAACTATATCGTTGAGAGAGGGTATACATCCAGGCGGACGTCGTCTGGGAATGAGGGAGGGGACGGAGATGCGAGTGGGGTTGTTTGATTCTGTGTGATACCTGGAGTCGGAGTGTCTTTGACGTTTGGGAAGAGCGCGAGGAATTGGTTAGGGAATGTCGGGCATTTGCGCGTATCTATTGTTCTTTTTTATTGCGAGTCACGCGAGATATCTTTGCTTGTAATGGGATGATCTGGATACCTTTGGTAACGAGTATATTGGAAGATTGGTCTTTCCCAGGTTCCGCGAGCCGACAGGCGAGCCGGAAGCTCCCCAGGGTCTGGCGTGGGAGTTCGGAAAATCCCACCCAGGGGGTGGCACACAACATGGCCACCCAAAATTTTCGT
>JBBPOK010000812.1:0-11262 GCA_038091415.1 Leccinum variicolor | reverse complement strand
GAGAACCCCGAGCAGATGTACAATTGTCAGTGCCGCACGAGAATACCACTGGAACATGGCAACGACTGATTCTTGCTGAACTCCCTTGTCGCTCTGGTTAACACAGCACGTGTCGCTCCACGCCCACTGGAAACTGCGAGACTGCACGAGCTTGCAGAAATTGACGAGTTTTTCGATCGTGGGGGATGTGGGTAGTCCATAGATAACGCCATTTTCAACCATTTGGAATGATGGCTCGGGTGGTTGCCACCTGTGCGAGAACATCACATATTCGTAAAACATCTCCACCTCCCTCTTGATGCGTACACGGTCGAGCCGATCGCGGGTCGTCATGAAAGACCGCAACTCATTGAATATGGAGACTTGTTCGAAAGCTGCTGCTTGCATTGCCTTATCGTAGAGACGTCCAGTAGTGGTGTTAATCAGTGCTCGGGGTATGTCATTGATGGTCTGCTCGACGACCTGGCGAATGAGTGGAGTCGCGTCGAGATAACAATCCCGCTTGTCTGTCGACACAAAGTCAGCCCACGTCGTCTGCGCAACATGAATGAAAACGACTCACCCTGAACCTGTGGGTCAATTGAATTCTCCATCCTGGACAGCATCGTGTCAAACGCGTCGAATGCCTCCTCGTAACGCCCTAAGCTATGTAATATTGCATGTTTCCTTTTGTACCCTTTGTAATTCGATGGGTCGCATTCAGTGATCTGATTGTACAAGTCAGCGTCGTCAACTCGGCGTGCCGTGTGGATTCATTTATACCTTGATGATATTTAGGAGTTCGTCCTCCAACAAGCCTACTCGCGCCTTGCAGCATTTGACTATGATGTCACTGATATTTGTTGGGTGAAGCGAGAGTGCGTTTGAGTAGGATCTGACGGCCGCTTCGTGGTTCTTTGCATCCATCGCTGCATTGCCCCGTTTTTCAAGCTTTTCACTACAATGTTGTAGAAAATCTGGTCCAAGAAATGCTCAGATGTGTCTCTGTTTCGTCAATGGAGTTACTCACCGAGTTCCCGCTGTCCTCGCTTGTCGAGGGTGCTTGTCTCCTCTGATAGCTCATTTTGTATCTTTTGGAAACATTTGATAGCCTCCATAAGGCGATCATCACCTTCGAGAGCATTGCAGACCGCCCAATAAACACGAAACCTCGGAAGCCCAAACTGAATGAAACAAGAATTGTCACGCAGTTCTTAAAGACCAAGTCAACCATACCTTCTTTATGGCATCCAATGCCTCACTCACTGAGTGACGAATGAGCACCATTCTCAGCCATCCCATCAGCACACCTTCCGGAGGTGAGGGAGTGAGCAACAAAACAGTGGAGTAAGCTGAAAGGGCTTCATCATGTTTCTTGGAACTTGATGCCTCATCTCCGATCTCCTGAAGCCTTGATACACATCGATGCGTGAATTCTGATGGTCGTGATTGAACGTACTATGCTTGAATAATATGTACAAGCTCACCTTTCAGCCAAACGATGACTAGTTTGTTATACCTCAGATCCTCAGTCATAATATGCTGTGCAGCATCATATATGCGACCGTCGGCGTACAATGTTTCGCACTCATGCTTCTTGTCATATACACGGAGGGCACATTTGCATGTGGTGAATTGGTTACCGAGTTCCTGGACGAATAGCTCGAACTCGTTTATTTTCCCTGCAATGGATAGTGAAAATGGGTCAGAGAGTCGTCAGTCGAAACGATTCAGAACACACCATTTTCACGTAGATCAACGTCTGCGCGTAGTGCCCTGATGGTCTGGGTTAATCCATCGACTGAGCCTTGAGATGCTACAAGCACGCTGCGGAGTTCCTTGCCCGACTCATCGAGATGAATGATCTTGCGATCTAATAACGGGACTGTCAATGAAATGGGTTTGAAAGCGGAGAGAACGCACTTGAGGTTTCGTTCTGTGCGGAAAGGGACTTGATCATTTCAATGAGGCCTGTCTTTTCCTTGTCGGATATAGCAAGCTGGGTACGTAGTTCCTGAACAGTTTTCTCGAGATTCGCTATGTTGTCCTCTGGTGGAAATGAATATCAGCACAGCGTAGTCATTCAGATAATAAGCACACTTTGACGCGCGTCTCTAGCACGGAGAGCCGTAACCATATCATAAATATCCGGTTTTTCAATCTTCAAGCACCAGATTTCTTGCTCCAAGCGCACCTGGGGCGGCAAAGGACAAAATGATAAGGACGTAATCTCGTACGAGTAGCGTTACTCACGTTGTTGCGGTAGGGTGAAGGAAGGATAGCGCAAAGATTCCGGAGTGTAATGCTGTCGTCCTCAGCAGTTGCAATGGCGTAGCTTGGTGAGATGGCCATGCACCAGATGTCGCAGGAGTGATGGATGACAGTCCCAATTTGTTGATGTGTCTTAGTGTCCCAGAGTGAGAGCGACGAATTAGCGCAGGCGGCGATGATTGTGTCGTTGCATGCCACTGCGATACAGCTTACGTCGTCGTCGCTGTGAATGCACCATTTCGCGAGCGTCTTCTTGGTAGACACGTCGAGACAGTGAGTGTTGCCGTCTTCGCACAAGGCAAAGAGGCGGTTGGAGTCGCTCGCCCAGGCGAGGGATTCATTGTGACCGAAGTTGACTCGAGCTGAAAAGTCTGCGAGGAGGCCACCGTCGCTGCTGTCGTATATGCGAATAGATTCGCGCCTCCACGTGCCAGTAGCGATGCGTCGTCCGTCAGGAGAGAACTTGACGGCGAGCACGTCGTTGAAGTGTTCCAATGGACCGAGGAGTCGCTCGCCCGCGGGAAACGACCAAACACAGAGCGTCCAGTCACGCGATCCAGTTGCAATTCTTGTCCCATCTGCAGAGACGTCCAATGCATTCACCGCCCAGCTGTGTGCTTTGAACTGAATCACCTTTTCGTGGTTTTTCGCATCCCAGACGATCACTTGACCGGTATGTGTCCCACACACGATCCACTGGCCATCTTGCGACACCGCCAAATTGTAAACCATACTCCCAACGTCCATTGGCTTCCCCACCTCCTTGCCATCCTCAACTCGCCATCGTCGAATTTTCTTTTCCCTTCCCCCGCTCACGATGTGCCTTCCATTAGCAAGAAAAGCAATCGAATATACACGACCTTGAGCTTCGATTTCGATTGGATTCGCGTCAGTTGCGACAGAGCTCGATTCCTGAGCATCCGTCAGTATTTCTCTTTCGTTAGTCGCCGATGCTCGCACCTGCTGACCGCCGCCCAAGCGAAATTGACCATTTGGCTCTGTTGCTCTCGTCAGCGCCGTTCATCGATGGCCATGCTGACGTGTTACTCGCCATTCCTCTTCCTTGAGCTCGACTTGGAAAACATACTGGGTCAGGTCCAAGTCCAAAGAGAATGTCTACGCCTTCATTGACTGGCGTACACGTGAACGTTCATCCACTCTCACGCAGTCACCTGGGCGCCGGTATCTCGCCCCCCTTTGTGCACGCGTGACATCGCTTTTGTGGTCATGGTTTTCGCGACGAGAAAGTCACGACGTAAGCAAGATAACCCCCACCCATCGGTGAAGGGTTTCGAGGACGGTTTCTCTCATCTCGTTTCAACATTTTTCGTCAGATGTTCGCCAAGAAGCCATGCTTCAGCGTCACTACCTAATTGCCATCTCGCAGAACTGAGCTACACTTCACGCATCTCCGTAGCGATCGAAAATCATGGAGGAAGCTTCAAGTTGAACATACCGCAGTGCGAAAGAGCAATATAATATTTTGCGCCGAATGCACGGAGTGAGATGCATGGTGAATCATTTTTTAACAAATGAGGCAACCGGCTAACCTACACAAATACCAAGGTAGCAGCCGAGACTACCGGTCTGAGGAAATGCTCTTATGCACGCCTTACTGGTATGTGGGGCAATGTGGGACTCCGTGAGCGAGACGCAGCTCACGCCATACCCGGCAGCTCGGGCTCCCGTCCCGCTCTCCCGCCGTTCACCGGTCACCTCTCAGCCCACTGCTGTCTTCCTCTCCTCCCAGCGCATGGAGCAACGTCCAAAGAGCCGAAGTAAGGTAGACCGCCATTGTAAAGTGTAACTTGATAGACCGTGCGCAGACCGATCTGATGTCGGAGCGCATTAGGATACAGACGCTTCATTCGTTACATTTTTCTGGTTATCGCATTTCACCTTTCCTCCAGTCTCGTTCCATGTACACCGAAGTCCGACTGGAGTTTGATTCCGTCCCTACAGAGCCCAACACTTTGCCTCTCTACATTCGATGCACCTCAACTTTATTTCACAAGTCCAACAATCACTACGGCGTCAACAACTGAAAATCACACATTAGCCTAGAGGATGCCCGTGCACAAGGCTTCATACAATCGAAGGAACGTGTCCAGGCTAGCCGACGTGTCCATTTGCATTCCCAAGTGTATCTATCAAGTGGCTAAATTCTTTACGCTGCATGCAGGTTCACGCCAAGTGCGATAGGCCTACCTCCCATTCCCCTGTATCAAAGTGACATGTCACTGCGATAGCACGCGTTCGAGATATTCTCTGCTGATGTGTGCGCGAGGGATCAGTTGACACGGGAATTGTTTGGGGTGCCTGCTGCGTTTTAGCAAGAAAGCCTAGAATATGAACTGTCTCGACGTACTGCGTGATTCCGTTTGCAAACGTCGCTGTGAAGGTGATGTCCATTCCATCCTCATCCCTGGCCAGATTTAAATCGAGCGTCGCCAACATCGTCGCGATGCTGGTCCAGACCGACGCGTCGGCAGTGTGTCGTCCTGCAAAAGAGACACAACCATGTGCGTGAGTAGTTACCTTGAGTTAGGCATGGATGGACTAACCTGGACAGACTCGTCTCCCGAACCCAAAGACGTACTGGGGCTCATCGTCCGTCAACATCCCTTCGGCATCCAAGAATCTCTCGGGAATAAATTTCTCTGCATTGGGATACCGAGCTTCGTCGCGCGACATGGCCCTAGACGACAGTGAATCACCATACTGCAACTCCTGCCGCGGCCACAGAGGTACATACCATGCGTTAGCAATGATGGTTGCGCCTGAGCGGACCGTTCATTCACCAAGCAGATGAGTAATAGCGCGTGCTCGGAACACACCTTTAGGAATACAGTAACCCTTGTATATATCGTCGGTGATGACCGAGTGCGGAACACCTTTACGAAATCAGCCAAATGGGCTTCAATCGGCAGCATGCATGTACCTAGGGGAACGACAGGCCTCCATCGCAGTGTCTCTCGTACGATTGCGTCGATGTATGGCAAGTCCTGTCTGTCGTCAAACTCGGGCAGCCTACCAGTTCCTATCACTGCGTCAATTTCGACCTGAGCGCGCTTCCACACGTGCGGGTTCTTGACCATTGCAAGCGTAAACGTCATCAATGTCGAGGCTGTCTGTATGTACCATGAGGGATATACACGCTCTAGAAAGTATACCACAAACCGTTTCCGCGGAGCCTGTATGCAAGATGGCGAATAACCAATCAACGTATGCTCGTTTGCGTCAGCAGAATACTACTCACCAAGGAAAGCAGTCGCAGATGCATATTTGAGGGCTGTTTCGTAAACAGGACGATAAGAACTATCCAGTTTCTCCATACGAGTGAGGTGATCTGCGATCATTGCAGTGTTTGAGTAGTCCCCAGATTCCTGGGCGACAAAAGCCGTGTCATGAATATTTTATTTCAGCGCGAAAAGGGCTTACCATGCGCTTCTGAACGTATTGGTACGGTGTTTCAACCACCTTGTTCCTCCAGTCATATGCCACTTTCGCCTCACGTTTGATCCAGGACCCGGGAAGCCAATCCGGAACATTTAGCACTTATCCCATTCAACTTGAACACATGCTATTACCAAATAACGCTGAGAGCCACTCACGGAACGGGAATGTCTTAAGGAGGAGTGCCTTCTCAGACGTCAATGCCGAAACGGAAGCTTCGAGATAATTTTCGATAATTGACACCATAGGGTCATTCCGGGGACTCGGTTCATAGTCGTACACCGCAGACATGGATACAGCCGCTGAGAACCTAGGTGAACTCGGGTCACAACCAAAAATGAACCAGAGTCTACAAAGTTCTCACGTCGCGAAATGAGATGGATACCCATCAGGCTCATCCATCATATTCACAATCATCTGGCGGGCTCTGCGAAGCTGCATGGGACGGAAGCCCAAAGCAGATTCAGAGCGGAACGTTTGATGGAATATTCGGCGGCACAATCTCCAATGGTCACCATAGCGTGTGAACGCAAAGTTACAGTCATGACCATATCTACGAGAACGTCAATTACCAGAAGTCGATCTCGAGGCTGGATCGTACGCAAAAAAAAGCTCACGGGTCAATAGTCGCGATGAAAGGACGATCAGAGTATATCTGGGATCGCTTGTCCAGAAGGTCCGTTGCGACGGAGGGTGAGTTCAGGATGACAATATCGGAATCCATGAGCCTGAGATAAATTATGTCACCTAGGCATTGTTAGAGTCAGGCATTCTCACTCCGCATTCTACTCACCGTACTTGGCACCCCATTCTGTATAGGTCAACCAGGGTTCTTCTGTGTTAATCGAGAGGGCGCTTCCAACGACGGGGAGTGGTGAAGGCCCGGGCGGGAGAGGATACCCCTTTCGCTCTGCACGAGCTTGAACAATTCGTCGAATTATCTGCACAGCAACGACCGCGAGAGGCACCAACACTGCGAGTCGAGCAGTCGAAGCAGAAAACCCCATGGGTAGTGTCGCGGGTGGAAAGACAAGGATGAATGCTTCGCTATATATATGCGAGGACCTCTACAATACCCAAGGTCAATCATTGGGCTGGAAATACTTAGCCCCGAAAGATTAGAAAAAAGTCAGCAGAGAGACGTATTCGCAAACTCAGCAAGAGAACGGAATCATGGATGTGAGCCGTGTTTGGCTGCTGAGAACCTAGGTACTCACGACCCAAGCTTGAAGAGCTATCATGGCTGGCACATCACTGAAATATCATGTTCGTGACATGCCATTGGCCGATATGCCAATCGCTGTAAAAATGTAGCTGCCCATGTAGGGCACGAATAAGAATAATGTGGATTCTATAAATAACACTTCAAGTTTGCAACTGAGTCGGAACTTTTAACTGCATTTGGCAAGTTTGTAAATAGCAGATCGCGGGGTGCTTCAGAGACACTCGACATCCGCTCAAGCCCCTCCCTCTCGTCTACGTCCTCCTCCGCCTGCGCCGCCGGTTCGCGGCGAAATTTCTCACTGTGATTCGTTCCATGGAATGCACCCTGACACCAAGACGCACCGCGAGCGCGAGCGCGGCACCACTGGCAAGTAACTCGACGACAGGCATACTGTATTAATATTTGCCAAGCGTGTGCTCATTTGGCTTCCGCAGCATTCTGGGGCACTTAGCCTTGCAGAACTAGTTGGTGCATCATGAGGGTATGTTCCCGTGCATTCTACTGGTAGAGTTAAGTAACAGATAAAGCAAGAATCAACTACAACTACGTCCTGGCCCCGCATTTTCAGTACCCGAATCCTTTGACATCACCTCTATCTCTATCTCTATCTTGGGTCCAGACCCCTCACCGACTTCAATATCCACCCGCTCGGATTTGAGCTCACGCCTGGACCTTAACTTGGATGGATGTATCGCTTTCGATCTCACTCCTGATCTCTGTCTTTGCCTTGGTCTTGGTGTTAGCCTTGGTCCTGGCACTCGCTGGGCGTGCGCTCGGACACAAACCATCTGCGCTCAGGGTGCACTCGCCGCACTTTGGAGCGACAGGCAAGCAGACGGTCTAGAGGAGCTCCGTACGTCAGTAGAGCAAGAGGAGAAAGTCAAGTCGCTCCAGAACGTTGCTCACCTGCCCGAACCCAACGAACAAGTGATTTATCTCTCCGTGCAGCTCCTTTGGAAACCAAGATTCGAGGTGGACTCTGCGTGTGTGTGTGCAGGTGAGCAGCGTTAGGTCAATTCCAGCGTCCGCCTCACCTCGTCTCTTCAGGAGTCCGTGTCTGGCGGGCGTGCCATCCTAATCGGTTCGTGATGCGGTGGATGTGGACGTCGATGCCAATCCCCACATTTCTAGATGGCGCGCGTCCAACGGGAGTAAGATAGGGGGGTGAGAAAGGCATGCGAGAATGGGATCCGAAGCCCCAATGTTCATACACTCGCATCTTGAGTAAAAAGGCGGACGTACAGCTTCCAAGCCATCTGGAGTGTCAGGAACGCCATCTTGTGCCCCACGCCAAGGAGCGAACACAGCTCCTCCGCCGTCTTGGGAACGTCGTCGTCGAACTCGTCGCGTAGCCGCTGAGCAGCCTGTTTGATGTATCTTTGGTGTCAGTAACACAAAAAGCGAAACAGATTCGAGTCATCGTCGTGAGCAACGGTATGATGCGTATCAACCCAAACGTACTGCGTCTTTTTCCTCCAGAATCCCACTTTGGCGATGGCTTCCGAGACAGTGGCATCGTTGGTGTCCAACATTGCTTGGACGGAAAGCGTGCCCCCGAGTACACTCTGTAGTTTGCTGACCGCCGCATCCATCACCTCGTCCTTGGTCTGCGAGGAGAGCAATACCACAAGTGTTGCGAAACGTTGGTTCTGGAACGAGAAATGTTAGCATTCTTCGTGTCGCCATATACAGGCCCACATAGAGAACGGCTCGAGGAGGATGACGGAATGATATGGACAGGACACGGATGAAAAAGCGCACCTTGGGATCCCGTTCCTTAAACTTTGCCTGATCACACCCTATCGTGTCCACTGGCGCGATAATGCGCGAACGCATGTCCTTGATCGCAGGCGTACGCGTCTGCCCACCTGGATGGAGCAGCAAGCGGGATGTCCAGTGGGCGTGCTATCGCCTTGGACTTTCTCGCGGATTTCTTGTTGGGTGAGCGCTGAGCCGAGGAGGTGCCGGGTTCAAGTTGGAGGCTGTCTTTCCACTTGACGGCCTCCCTTTTCAGATTTTCCACGGTGCGCGTTGCGGGAGGCTGGACGTCATCCAGCACGCCGGGGAAGGATTTGTCTGCATCCGAGGGATCTTGTTTGACGCGACGAGATCGTCGCCGTGGGGATGGCTCAGCCCGGGTCACGACGTTATCGCTATATAGTCTGTCATTTACTGCCAAACGCGTCGAGGTCGTGCGTCTCGCCGCAGACATGATGGCGGTCAGTACATAGAGAAGGCCGCCCGTAGTAGTTGTTTGGTTGCAATTTACTTTGCTAGTATTATGTAATTAAGAGAGCAAGGTCCCGGCTTGAAAGTCTACTTTATCATATCATACTTGCCTGACGATTGTCACACTGGACGACCACACTTTCACCTGGAACCTCCGAAGCTTTCCTTTCGAACAACCGCTCGTGACTCATCATCAACTCGTACTACTTAATGCCCAAGTCATTGACCGCTTTACTAGTTTCCTCTCTGATCTTAAAATCTCGTTCAAGACCTCAAACGAACAGAATACTATACGATCTTTAAGAACATCTCTCGATTCTGTGAAAATTCAATCAATGGATATAAGTGTGTCTCATGAAGAAAGGCAGGGTCATGGATACGTTGTCCAGCGAAGTCGTCGAGAATCGAGATGTTACTCGCTCAGTCAGCAATTGGCATCTCGACGGTTCGAGGGTCGCGATCAATCAAGAGAGACAAGGTGAAACAAACTTCAAAGGTGATTCGCACGTGAGTATATGCGCAGTATCCAGTACATATTCATTTTGCGCCGAAGCCCGACTCGGTTGCTTTTCTGATCTCGTCGCGATGCGTCGAGCTCTTACAGAGAGAAGTATATGCAGAACGAGATGGGCCTCCGTTGCCCGGTACTTTGCTCAGCAGCGTTTGGAGCAGTACTTGTTCGTGAAACGTATGCGACCCACAAGCGTACTTATGGGGAAGATGCCCCGACGGACGGGCGGAGTAAGTCAATCGGTGACCGTGACACAGGAAGGATTATCGAGTCAGGGTTGTGGCTCAGAACCACTGTCAGACCTATCCCGGAGTTGATCGCTCGCTACCTGGAGTACGTTTAAACGCTCAAACGTGATCCCAAGTTGATGTTTTCTATGGTGTAGACAATCTTACTTCGAGTTGGTGCATCGTGAGGGTATTATGTTCCCATGCGTTCTACTACGGCCCACCTATGGGATAAAACTTGGGGGAGAATCACAGCGGGTTAGCTTTTCAGCAAACCCACAGTTTGCCGACGCCACCAGACCTCACTGACTCAGGGTCCTATCAGAACTTTCGAATGCGACTTGGAGGAAGAAAAAAAAGGAAATCAAGGGTCCTTTACGATACTCGGTTAGCGCCAAAACTGGCAGTTCTAAGCGTCCTACGTAATAAGTAAACAACTGTCCAACTTACAGAACGGCGGCCGGCCCATCAATAATCCGGCACCCTTCGCATTGAATGTTGAGCCATGACCACTGGCAGCCCCGAGACACAACTACGTGCATCGAATTTGGATGTCCAGGGTCAGGAAAAGCAGTCACAAACCCATGTCAGATCTACCGCATACTCAAACGATGGGTCAGAAGTACAGTCGCTGGTAGAAGAGCTTGTTCAGTAGGTCTCTCTGTTTTTCGTTACCATCGTGAACTAACAGGACACTTATCTCAGGTCTGTCGAAGACAACATCCAGACCCGGAAGCTGGGCGTCATGTTTAGAGACCTACGCGTCATAGGACTCGACGCCCGTACATCTGTCCAACACAATCTCGCATCGTTGTTCTATCCCCGGTCGATAATGAAGTTCATCCAGAATTTGCGCCATCCCCCGGTTCGCGATATCATTTCAGGTTTTGACGGCGTCGTTTGTCCGGGGGAGATGCTGCGTGCGCAAACCCTTCTCTTTGGTTTCACCCTCGCTGATGCATAAAATCTCCTTTGGATATAGTTGTCCTTGGACGTCCGGGTTCTGGATGCAGTACCTTTCTGAAAACGCTCGCCAACCATCGCGGAGAATATCAGAGTGTGCTTGGTGATGTTTTCTATGACTCGTTTACCTCAGAAGAGATCGAGAAACGGTACCGCGGTGATGTCATCTACTGTCCAGAGGATGACGTCCACTTCCCGACTCTTACGGTCCAGCAAACGATCGAGTTCGCATCTACAATGAGGTCCCCGAGTGGCCGGGCAAACAACCAGTCGAAAGGGGCTAGTGCTTTGCATACGACAGAACTTCTCCTGCGCCTCTTCGGACTTCAAAATGCCAAAGACACCATCATTGGCAATTCGTTTCTCAGAGGCATTTCTGGCGGTGAGAGGAAGAGAGTGTC
>JBBPOK010000811.1:0-11276 GCA_038091415.1 Leccinum variicolor | reverse complement strand
AGTCTCACAGTACCCTGCTGGTCGGGCGTCGGGCGTTGATGTTGGATAAGAACGGTAGCAGGCACGCATAATTAGGTCGCGGAGATTCGTATATTTCAAGTATTACATACAGCACTGGACGTTGGGGCGATCGCGCCGCGGCGCCGTGAGGGCACGAGGCGCTGTCACGGTGAACTGTCTCGTCGCTTGGCATCGCGAGCGTACGTCGCAAGCAGTGTACGCCTGGAATACCGCTGACTCGGAGCGCTGAAGTGTTCTGACCTTCAACAACTTGAATGAAGGTCAAGTTGATCGAACGCTCGACGGCGGTTCTGAGCCACGTTCGACACGACTCAGATCGCCAACCGCACGTGGATATCAGAGCTAAACTGAGATACACACACCGTATTGCAAATGTTTCAAAGAGCCCTGAAAGGTGCCTTAGGAGACTGTGTTGAACGCACGCAGGGTTACTGGGGTGTGGGTCTCAGAGAGGCTACTATTTGTAATTCCCAGGAGTCGGGGACTGGGCGCAAGAGCGCCGCTACGATTACGTAAAAACGTCTCTCCCGGGCCACAATCAGTGACACGTTGAGATATTCCCCCCTTCCTCACCTTCCCTTTCCTTGTGAGTCAAAATCCCTGAAGCGGGGGTTCCACCTCTCTAATCCCCAATAGCTTAGCTTCTACACCAACTTCAGACGAGCTTCCTTGACGACATGCGCGATAGCTCGATGATACACGTACGTTATCCACGATACCAACGACAGTTAGGGATTAATTGTACGTGTACGCGCAGGGATTTCTCTGAGACTGATTCAGAAAATTCCTGAATTGTTCCTTGTATCTCTGCAAAGGTACGTACATTGATCATCCTGTTATGAAGACGAGTAATCTGCAATACTGAACAGGGTCGATTGTGTATATTACACCACTAGGTTTCAGTCCCGGTCAAACGTTACTGCCACATTATCAAAGCAACTCTCTCACCACACCCGTCACCACACACGATGATGAAGGTCGGGAATGAACGTGTACATATTCGACACTGGCGTACGTTACGCACCGCGGTGAACGAGTGCCGCAGTATTTCTTTCTTTCCACAATGTCCTCATTGCGGTAGGGATGAGAAATGGGTGAGAGCCAAGAACTATGCGTTCTAACTAATTACAGCCCAATTTGAAGTATTCTCTTCCCTTCGCATCCGTCCGTAGGAGGCGTGGTGTCCACTGTGCAACGGGCATGTCAGCAATGGCGTGTAGGAGATCGTCGAGGCGCGGACTCGGAGAAGATGCGTCGTGAGTTCGAATATTGGTGGTGTCAAAGTGGAAATATTGATAATGAAGCCATCTAGCCGCCTGGTGGAAATACCCACTCCACGGACTGTCTGTCAACAGGCTTCTCTGGAGTCTGGAAGCCCTTGCATCCAATTTATAATGCTGCAAGACGCGGCATATCATACCCGAACCAAGGGATATTGCAAAATTCTAGATTGAAACGCTGTTTTAACGAGAGCTTTTTATGTTCGCAGTATGACTTTACCGATTGGGATTTCATTTATTATACACTCCGCACGGTCCCGCGTTCAGGAACAGGATAAAGCTGTGAGTTTACGCTTTGGGATCACGACTTCGTTTTCTAGAATGCTATCTGTAGACTCATATCGCGATCCTCTGATTGGCCCGCATTTCGGACGCGGTGTTAAAAGCCCCTGTTAATCCGATTTCTTGCCTTCGACCCTCGAAGGAATGACACTACGTCCATGGGCTCAGCAAGCGAAAACTCGCGGGATGATGACATAGCTGCCTCGGGCGACAAGGTCTGTGCCAACTGTCTGTCTGTCGACATCCTGTGTGGTCGCATGGTTCCCCAAGCATGCGCCATCGCAGCAGCATGTATAGCAGCGTTCCATTGCTCTGGGCTCTGGATGGCGTCGAGTTACCTGCAGGCATTTGACCTCCCTTTGGTGGTCTGTAATAACCATCAAGCTACCGCTCCGCCACCGTCGCATCTCGTTCCCAGGGCGATATTCGAGCTCTCGGCAAGCGTGTGATCATACTCACATTGAGACTCCCAGACTCACCCCAGTTTTGATCGGGACTACGGAATGTCGTCACTGGTCGAAGATATGTATAATGGTTTGGCAGCAAATGGTCTCAAGGAGCGGGATCGACATGTCACGCTGGTGGTAATATGCGAGGCGACGAAGGAAGACTCCAAGCTCGCCATTCGCTGACTCACATTTGCCAAGAAGATCATCGCTAGCGAAAGCCACAGCAAACTCGAAGCCTTCTAGTGAATTTTTATTCGCTGGCAGACCCGGTGAGCTGTTTGAATCCAGCTTTTGAAACTCAATAATACAAGTATATCCTGGATAAGCTGTGCTGCTGCTGCGGGGCTGTGCATGTTTCGTGTGTGTCACGTCTACCCCGGGCCTGCAGCTGGGCAGTATCAGGAGCCGCTGGCGGCTGGTTCTGCACACAATGAGGATCGCGAGTCAAAGCCTCAGGGGATTCAGGAAGAAACAAGAAACATATGAATGCGATCCGGGGCCACATATGTGAGTGATCATCCAGGTTGTACTAGCCGGTGGAACCTCGCGCTAAGTCCCAGCGCTTCCTGATTGGGTTCAAGTCGCGCGGTTTGTGCAGGTGAGAAGTGATGACAAGTTGCCTACGCTAATTGGAGGAGGGGGGTCAGGGTTAAGGGTATGGTATGTCTGTATCTCGTTTGGGGAGCTCCTGGGATTGGCTAATTCACAGGGCGATGTAGTTACAAGTGGCAAGAAGTGTGATGTAATCAAGCGAGCAAATGTACGGTGAGAAGATGCGACAGGGGTTTGTGGACAGGAATAGGTGGGCATATGTATATGAGGTTGTACGTGGATTTTACGCTTGCGATGGAGTGGAGAAACGTACAAGAGACAGGGCAGAGGGTGTCAGATCCGGGGAATTAGGTGGGAGGAAGAGGACACTTTAGTCGGAAACGAGGCAGAGGATAGAGCTGAGCCAGTGCCTGCATTGGCAGCGGCCGTGAATAATCGGGTGCGGAACACCGGCACAGGAATGGGTGAACCACGCCGGGCAGCCGCCTAGCTACTAGTATAGCTCGTTCGAGCATGTAGTAATTGGATATTCGCCCTCTTATACTGCATCGGCCATTGTCTAAGATGAGTACCGTTAGAATCTAGATCCCGCTCATCACAAAAATTGAGCTGTTATATCCAAGTCCGACGCACGTTTTTGCGTTACCTGATGGTATGCATACCAACTTCGCCTGCTCGAATTGCACATCATCCTTCAGCTTCAAGCTCTAATTTCAGGCTCGAGTACTACTTGAACCTGAACTTGGAGCTTGATGTCAACTTCCGTGTCACGACGCACGACGTCGTGGCAAGTTCGGCAGCCGACTTCGTACGTCACGATAGCTTGTAGTAACTCCCAATTCTGCTTGATCTCATTCGTCGAATAGACTCTCAAACAGCGAGCTACCGGAACTGAGGCTTCAAAGGACATCAATTACGAACACGTGAAAGACACTGCAATGTTTTATGTTTTATTTTCCTCTTGCTACTAACTTAGAGACTGTCTGGAATCCAACACTGCGCCGAACCAGATGCCGGTGCCCTAGTCGGTGGTGCCTTAGCACCGCCATTCTCTCCTCGATCACACGGTGCCCGTGCATGTTTGACGTAGATCTATGTGCGCCTTCAAGTTGCCGGCTCGTTCAGTCTGCGGAGGTTTTCTGACATTTGCACCGAGGATGGCACCAAGGTGAATGCAGTCCTGTGTGCACTGGATTACCTTGATTGATGATTATTCCGCAGTGCTACGGCCCACTGGCAAGGTTTACACTGGAGAGTGGGATTCGAGGAACCAGATTTCTAAATACCGGGCAAAGACCTACAAACGGAGATATTGTAATCAACCCTCTTCCTATCAGTCACATATCCGAGAGTGATGAATGCGCAAACGGAGTTGTGCTTGACAGCATTAGGAGCAGCATGCTCTAAAGGCTCCATAGGTATGTCCGTCCCACTTTTCTTGGTAGTCCCTTTAATTATGAAGGTTTCGGGTGCAAGCACACTAATATAGCCGCATTATGTCATTCGAGACGTGCTCGGTTGAGGGTGCAACCAAGGTGTAACGCCCAAGGTCAGTGAGGTTGAGGTGCCAGTGCTTAACATAGCATAGACTAGAAATGATTGCAGATCGAGCCACTGGCAGTAAGGGATCGAGTTGGCGGAACAAATGGTCCGCATTTGGCAACTTGGAGTCACCCCAGAGAAGCGCGTTTGCGTTCGCATTGGCCTGGAAGCCCTCAAGGATAAGGCCCGGCCAGTGGTAAATCTTCAATGGGAGGGATTATCAATTGGTTCTAATCCAGAGGCAAAATCGGAGTGGCCGAGTCCATATTGAGAGATAGGACAGAGACGCCGGGGCCCGGGGGGAATGCACCGGAAAACTGAGATCGCACATGAAGAAAAAAAACACCGTTCACAGCTCGTATTAAATCGTCCCGACTTCCTTCTTGAAGTGGTCCCTCGTCTGGAGCATTGCTACTATCGCACGCGCTGCTTACCTTAGCCCAGGATAAATTCGCCTTCCGGGCCACAATTCGCGTATACGGTGCTGAAGCGCTGAGGGCCTGGCCGCCTCTCGGAGCCGCACTTTTGAGGATGCGGCCGCCGTGTCACCAAGAATTGCTAGTACTGCCGCATCTCAGGCTGCACCTAGGGGTTCGTGTTTGTCTCTCTTTGCGCGTGGGAGGCAATACTACTTACCACGT
The DNA here is from genome assembly GCA_038091415.1 of Leccinum variicolor. Taxonomy (NCBI): domain Eukaryota; kingdom Fungi; phylum Basidiomycota; class Agaricomycetes; order Boletales; family Boletaceae; genus Leccinum; species Leccinum variicolor. The sequence goes on along the minus strand of JBBPOK010000811.1, from coordinate 6,509 downwards.
TACTAAGTACTACTACTACTGACACCGACGACAAGTTCAAGTTGGAGTGCTGGTTTTTTGACAGGTTCTGACGGTCTGCTAGCCCAATGCTTCTAAATTCGAATCAAGAATGCATATGTGGTCGCTCGTTTAACAACGCTGGGGCCTTTACAAGACACAAGAAAAACTGTCAAAAAGGAAGGAAGCATCTGGCGAGTGCCCTTCAGCGAGCGAAAGAAACACACGTCCGCAAGAAGCGCCGCATCGACTGGGAAGGGACTTTCTCAGGGGAACTGCCTCATGTGTCTTTGGATTCACGCGGGGCTGTTGACGGTACGCATGTAATTTCAGATTTTACCAGTTACAAGACTCGCTCATTGTGTTGCCACGACTAGTGGTGGCTAGCGCAAGTGAACCTTCTGGCTCACAGCCCAATCAGGCTTCGAAAGCTACGAGTGACAGCGTAGCCCACGACTCAGGGCACCACGACGCAGAAGTACGTATACCACTTCGATTCTCGAATAATACAGCCATCTAATAAGTTGATTTAGGTTGAAGATAATGATACACTGCCACTCTCTCTTCGTCGGGGTCAGAGAGCTAATCGTCGACTCCCAAAACGGTTCCGGGACATGCTCCCGGAGTCTCCTTTGCCTTTGCCTCCGAAACATGCCGAGTCCCAACCTGGGATTGCTGCAAGTTCATGCTCTCGTCTAAGTCCCCCTATCGTTACATCAACTCCATCGGACTCGGAGACTCACAGCACGCCACGGATACAACTTCCCCAGGAGCAAGGTCGCAAGATCCTGGTCACTCAAATAAACTCGTTCGGCTTATTCCGCGTATACGATCAAGACTCCGCTCCCATCAATGATCCCGAGGACCAGAGCAGGAGTGACCCACCTCCACCACCCGAACCAGGGATCACGGGTGGGATGCCTCAGCTGTGCAATTCTGACGATATTTTTCATCCTTATCCTAACGAAACCTCGTGGCTTATCGGAGACTGGTACTGGAACCATGGCATCCAGAAATCGAAAAGAAGCTTCGAAACACTCATCAAGATCATCGGAAGTGTGGACTTCCGTCCCGAGGATGTGCGCCATACGAATTGGACCGCGATTGACCGCAATCTTGGCCGTGCAGATGTTCGCACCACTGGGGCATCCTCAAGTTGCCTGGGTTACTCCGACTCCCAAGATTGGTTGCTCGAGGACGACAATTGGATGCAAAGGAATGTAACGATCTCTGTCCCTTTTCCTCGACGTTCAATACATCCCGGTCCACGCGACTACACCATCACAAACTTTTACCGACGATCCCTCCTCTCCATAATCCGTGAGAAGCTATCGGATCCCTTGCGCTGCCGGTCCTTCCGATTCGAGCCGTATCTTTTGCGCTGGAAACGTTCATCCGTAGCCGATGATATTAGTGTTTACGGTGACCTTTTTTGTTCCGAAGCCTTCGTTACTGCACACCGCGAATTACAGGACACGCCTCTTGAATTTACCGGTTGCACCTTGCCTCGCCGCATTATTGCATTGATGCTTTGGTCCGACGCTACTCATCTAACCTCGTTTGGCGACGCCAAATTATGGCCGCTCTATCTTTATTTTGGGAATGAGTCGAAGTATCAACGATGTACTCCAACGGCAAATCTGTGCTCACATGTCGCGTATTTTCAAACAGTACGTACTCCGTGATTACAACAATTCGGAACTCATTGTTGTTCGATTTAGTTACCTGATGGGTTCAAAGACTTCTTAATGGAGCATACTGGGGGCGATAGATTACCAGGTGACCATCTATTCACGCACTGCCATCGGGAACTCTTTCACGCGCAGTGGAAAGACCTGTTGGACGATGAATTTGTCCAGGCATATAAGCACGGTATGGTATTTATCTGTGGTGATGGGATCGAGAGGCGATTGTTCCCCCGGATTTTTACGTATTCGGCCGATTATCCCGAGAAGTGCGCTATTCCCAGATTTGAACTGATGATTCAAGCTCACGTGCCTAGGGTGCTTATTGCTAATATTCGGAACCTCGGTGGTTGTCCGTGCCCTCGTTGCTGTATTCCAAAGGAAAATGTGCAGAAGGTTGCTACCCCAAATGACATGTCGCAACGCGAAGCACTATCGCGTCATGACACGGCAGACCGACGCGCGAAGATCATTTCAGCGCGTCGTTTGATATACGAGGGACAATACAATGTTGATACCCCTCAAGTTGAGGTGCTTCTCAAGCCCGAATCCCTGGTGCCAACAATAGTAAACATTATCCTACTGCGGAACAAAATGATTGTACTCACTTTATTGTTTAGAATTCGTTTTCAGAAAGACTAGGCGAAACAGGGTTTGATTTTTTCATTATGCTGGTGGTTGACTTATTACACGAATTCGAACTGGGTGTTTGGAAAGCTGTTTTTATCCATTTACTTCGCATATTAGATAGCGGAAAGGGAGCCCGTCTAGCTGAGCTCGATCGTCGGTATGAGCATAACTTTTGTTTTCAACCTTATTGGCTGATACTATGAAGTTTTCGCCAAGTACCAGCATTTGGCCGTGATACAATTCGTCGATTCCGCAAGAATATCTCTGAGATGAAAAAATTTGCTGCACGCGACTTCGAGGATGTACTTCAGGTATAGGGATATTCTATTTTGTCGATACCGACTTCGCTGACGGAGCGGTTGGTCAGTGTTCTATTCCGGTCTTTTCGGGATTACTACCGGATCCCCATGACTCCGAAGTGTTGCACCTTTTATTCGTGCTTTGTCATTGGCATGCTCTAGCTAAACTCCGTCTACACACTGACGAAACAGTACATATATTGGAGATTGTGACGAAGGAACTTGGCAGTAGTATGCGCAACTTTGCCTCAAACACCTGCCCCAGCTTCGAAACCAAAGAGTTGTCTCGTGAAGCCGAAGCCCGGATACGACGAAAAACACAGCGCAATCAAGGCAAGGCATCCCATTCCCGTACAAAGGGAGTTGCCTCCCTTCCACAGACACGACTACCGAAAGCACTCAATCTTCAAACTTACAAATTACACGCGCTGGCGGATTACCCAGCACAAATTAGATTATACGGTACCACTGATTCATATTCGACACAAGCTGTGAGTGTTCCCGATCTTTTGGTCGCATCTGTAAAATTCACTTTGTACGTGCAGGGCGAACTTGAGCATCGCACGAGTAAAAATCGGTTTGCGAGGACTAGCCGGAAAGCTTACATACCACAGATGGCTTCTATCGAGCGACGACAAGCTCGTATCAACCGCATTCGCATGAAACGCGCTGCTCTTCACCTGGCGGACCCTGTACCAAACGAACCTGACGAACACCATGTCATAGGCCGGTCTCAAAATTTTCCCGAGGAGCTCACGATGTTCATACAAACTAATCTCGGGGACCCCGCTACTAGAGTGAGCACGTCCTTACTACATTCCGAATAACCGAGCTGATAAAAACTGGCCCAGAATTTTGTTTCCAAGCTTAAGGCGCACATTCTTCCTCGTATTGCATCCATCCACCAAGCCTCAGAAGCCACCTTGGACGGTGCCATTCGTGTAAATGAAAGCACTACCCTCGATCATTCGGTAGATGGCACTCGTCTATCGCAATTGAACCACGTCCTATTCAATGGAAATAGGATTTATCGCCACTCCTTGCTTCGCATCAATTACACTACATACGACCTTCAACGCGAGTTCGATACGATCAATCCTCGCACAGATAATCGCCATATCATGATGTTGTCCAACGTGGATGACCGTAACCACCCATTTTGCTATGCTCGGGTGCTCGGAGTGTTCCATGCTAATGTAATATACACCGGGCCGGGATCACAAGACTTTCGGTCACGTCGGATCGATTTCTTATGGGTACGATGGCTTGAGCTATTACAGGACCGTAGTACAACCCTTGGATGGGATCAATATTCGCTGGATAGGGTGAAGTTCCTTCCAATGACCGAAGAGGATGCGTTTGGGTTCGTTGACCCTGCAGACATTCTCAGAGCATGCCACATCATCCCGTCATTCTCAGATGGTCGACATCACTCTGATGGAATGTCTCGCTCTGCAGGTGATTCAGACGATTGGAAATTTTATTTTATCAATCGGTGAGTCCAAGGCATATTCAAGTAAATCATCTACTAACTACGTTGGCAGTTTTGCCGATCGTGACATGGCAATGCGCTATCACTTCGGACTTGGTGTTGGACACACCTACTCACATATGGTATCCACGACTCTATTACCTCACCCAAGCGAAGGTAATATGGAAGATGAAGATGAGGGGGATGACTTGCGCGGCCCGTCTGACTCTCTGCAGTCAGAGCTCAACGACTCTGAGTCTGACCGTTCGAGTGCAGATGGATCTGATTCAGAGCCAGACGAGGGGTCTGGGAAATCTGACACGGAGTCTATTTTGGGAGACTACGTGGACATGGATGGATGGAATGATGCAGATATGGATACATTTAATGAATACGAGTTCTAGGGACAACCCCGACTCTGGTTTCGAAGGATCACTCCCTTGTCTACAAATGCAGAAGTCCTTTAGCCTTTTTTTCGGCATCATACTCCCCCCCTTTTTTTCCCCATGTTACTATGTACTCCGTTTATCGCTTTATCATATCAGACCACCCATGATTATATGTTCGTCTTGAGGTATTTACCACTATTTGTACCTAAACTTTTGTCTGCAAACTACTACTCTAGACACCACCGTTCTTTTTTTCAATGAAGTCCCCATCCTGCCTCTCACTGACCAGTATTTCCTTTCCATTATGTCAAGTCTAGGCTCGGACAACTTATCGGTATGGTTTCTCGCCCTTCCTTGCGCACTGGCCACTCAAGCGTCATCATCGTTTCCGACGGACCTGGTAGTCATGTTGGTGTTAGTAGAGTCCTTTTGCGTGGTCTCAGGCATTCGTTCGCCATGGATTGGATTCTGGACGATTCTCAGGCTCACGGCGCGATGTTTCCGATCCACCCTCCGTTGCTCCCCGTCGTGTCTAACTTGAACGTGCTCGGGACTGCCGATCTCGTGGTCGATCATGGTCTGAATCCAACCCGTGTCAGCCCGTCCTCTTTGCACGGGGTCTAAGGAAAATATAACGAGTCTACGTATGGCTTCTCACTGTCCGTTTACGGGCTATCCCCGCGCCCCATGGGATAAACCACGCACAAAGGTTGACAGCCCTCTTTTCCCAAGACGTCGAGGAGCGCGTCCGCGCCGTCCTTCAACCCGGCGTTGTTCACCCGTGTTCGATCTTGGACCCGTCCATCCGCATCACCATTACTCGCGTCCTCCGCAACTAGACAACCCAAACACCCAACGGACTCCAGGAAGTCATGCCCGACAGACCACACAATCATCGTTGTTCGGCGCCCCGTCATCACTGTTACCTCAAAAGATCTCTGACCACTCATCTTCTACGCTATCCCTCGAGGAGGATGGCACGGAGAAGATCAGTTCCGCAACGTCATTTGAGGAGCCTCCGTTATCTGCGGTACCAATACCGTATCAGCACCGTCTCCCGTACTTCATAGGGCTTCTACGGAGTATCCCGCAGAGGCTGCCGCGGAGTCAGACGTCGATGACGACATGGAAGAATTTGTGGTGTCACCTCCCCTCTCCGTATCTCTGGATACCGTTTTCGTCCCAGCTCTATCTCCACCTCCACCTCCGTTTATCATCGGAGACAACCGATGCACGGTCACCGTCAGGCGCTTGTGTATTGTTCGATGTGCCCCCGAGCGCCATCCCCAATGCGAACGGTGTCAACATCTGCAGTCCTTACACATCAAGAGGATAGCGACCAATCGGCCATTGAGTGGTCCCGATCTCCATCTCCAGCAGGGGAACTCGAACTTTCGACCAACGACGCGTTCACCGTCGAACGTCCACCAAGATAAGTAAGAAAGTTGGGATGCTGTGCAGGAAATGGACGCTCATGAAGAAGCAGGGAAATTTGCTCGATTCGTCTCCCAGATGAAAGGGAGGGATCTAGACACCGTGAGGGACGAGATTGATGACGAGATCAGAGTGTTGAATCGACAGAAGAAAGCGGCAATTCGCGATTCTGAAAGTATCACGCAGCATATGATCTCCCAGATATGCGTACGTGGATGTTCCGGTGTTTGCAAGTCTTTGGGGTGTTATAACTGAATTGTTCTAGCTCATGCTGCGCCTATTCGGTATGCCTTACATCACCGCTCGGTACGTTCGTGTGGCCACGCTACATATGTGTCAACTCACGTCTGCATCAGTGCGCCGTCGTCGTCCAAGGGCAAACAAAAGGCTCCATCGGGTCCCGTCGTCCTCGACGAGGACACAGTGTATCTCGAGGATATCACTGACGTCATGGTCAAGACGCCCGCGAAGAAAAACAGTGACAACGATAATAATCAAGCAAGGTCGCACAGGTCTCGCCGCCGTCTTCGAAGAAGAAAAACCGGTTCCACCACCATGATTCGTACAGGCTGCACGAGGTCGACATGAATGAACGAGTGGCGAA